>JAJMKX010000030.1:0-46141 GCA_030569435.1 Metschnikowia koreensis | reverse complement strand
ATACTGAAGACACCAAGAATCAAAGCTTGCGAAGCAATGATGGTGGCGAGAGTTGCTAAAACAAACATCACCCAGTATTGAGGGCTACCGATCAGACCAGGAATAGACAAGTAAAACACATTGGAAAGCCCATCAGGATGCTTCACCAAGTAAGCGCCCTGGCCCAAATAAGTGATGATCAAAGCAATAAAATTCACTGTAATTCCGATTTGTGTAGGAACTTTTCCAAAGTGACCCAAGTCAGCAAACATAGCCTCAGTTCCGGACAACGCCAACATAACACCTCCTAAGGCATCGATTCCGACGTTTTTCAAAAGCTTGATTGCGTAGTAAGGAGAAAGTGCTTTGAAAATAGCGGGATGATGACTGATGTTGACAATTCCACAAATTATAAGACCAATCAACCAAAGTGTAATAATTGGAGCAAAAATGTGAGAAATCTTGTGAGATCCGAATTGTTGGATAGCAAAAAGAAAGATGATTACAATCTCGGAAACAACCAACACGTAGTTAAAGTCCGGCTTGGCAACCTGAATACCGGCAATAGCACTCAACACGGATGTAGTTGGAGTCAATAAACCATCAGAGAACACCAAAGAACAACCCAAAAAACAACCGAATAAGGAAACAAGCGATACAGACTTTATCACGGTCGGACCCTTGAGCCACGATTCTCGGTCCGCTGGGTTTGAAATAAAACTGGAGGTTGTCTCTGTTCTTTTCAATAATTCTGCGTCGGACTTTTCGGGTGTACCAGGAATAATGACTCCTCTAGGCCCCACTTTTAAACACCGGGCAATCTTAGCATAAATGGCAACCTGACCACCCTCACCCTCATTAGAGCCGAATGTAAGCACAATCAATGCGTATTTTATCAAGACGATAATAAGAAACATGTAAAAGATGGCCGAGATTGCACCGTAAATATCTTCATCAGTTGGAACTTCGTTAGGAAATTTGATCGAATTCATGACATATAACGGTGATGTGGCGAGATCTCCATAAATTGCTCCTAGGGAGGAGTACGCGAGCAATAAAACTTCCCATGTTGATTGCCTTTTAATTGAGCTTTGAGTTGTTTCCAAAGCACTATTCTCTTCTTCGTCATCTTCGGCTGGTAGAGTGGAATTTATCCGCTTATGACTTAGATTCGAGTCTATTGACTCTAAAGTATCTTCATGGGTTGCATGGTGCGAAATATGGTCGCTGGTTGTCATAAGTCAAATAAAGCAGAGCAAAAACAGAGAAGATTTGATGAAAAAAAAGAGTTATAAGCGATCTAGCGAGGCCCTTAGAGAATTTATACTTTATGAAGTTTACATTTGCCTAATTTTTTTTTTCGTACAAGCGGCGGTGCCCGCTCTATTCAGCACTATGCTTGCATGCTCGAGCGTGGAAAATCCCTCATACATTAGCTGCAAATGAAAAAAATGTAGCCATCAGACACGCGCGGGCTGTGGGGCTCGTACACACCACCTGCTCCAAAAGCATCAACGCTTCATGAATAAGTCCGCCAGAGGCTTGAACAAAAGCCGCTGCACAGTGATGATTGAGCTGATGCCTCAAACTGAATCACCACAACGACCCAGTCTTCAAAAAATAGTGGCAAACCACAACACCTAAAATATTTAAATGTTGGCCGATGAAATAGTCTTTTCCAAAACCGGTAATTTTTCTAGCGTATGCGGTAAGACTTTTTCTTTCTTTTTTTTCTTTTTTTTTTTTACAACTCTTCACGGTGATGTCTCTGACGTAAGAGAAAAATTTCTCATTCCAGTACGATGCTGTTCTTGCGTTTTCACAGAGCGGCGTTCGCACGCGGACATGGCAAAAAAAAAGGCGTAGGTGACTTAATTAACGCACAAGAAATCGCGCAGCAGTACCATGAGATTTTTAAATCGCTCAAAGTTCAGTTGCTCTCGCCAGTGGTGTGTGACTAGTCAACACAAGCATTAATAAAATACCACTTTCTGATTAAAAAAAAAAAAAAAATTTTTTGAAAGATATGGTGTACATCCTTAGCATTTGTTCCATGGTATTTTAATATAAAGCAAAGTTTCTAGAAATGTGAAACGTCTTGCTGGTACTGAATGGTGGGCTTTTTGTTTTGAGTGCTTTTTTTTTTTTTTTGTGTGGCCGTAAGGGGAATCGACACAGTCTGACGCGGCTCAACTAAAGTGACATGGATATACACACCGAGCAGGGTGGATTCGAAAACTTGTGAAAGACAAATTAAGCGGCAGATCTGGATTTTCTGCTTCTTTTTTATAATGAAGTGGAAGAAATTTTATATGCGGATTTGCCGACTTATTAATCGTTGTAAATACCATTGTTCAATTTCCAATGAACTCGAAATGTTATCATATCTGAGGGATTTTTGATGTGATGCTTATATGCAGAGCTGCATTAAACATGTGCCAATTTTGCGGGAAATATTTGTTGCAAGGACGAAGCTTAATTTCCCCTCACCGTTAATTGCCCCCCAATCCTCAACAGAAAAAATTCACTTTTAAATCTCGGAATCAACACTCGAATTTTATTTTGATCTTAGATTTTCGGGTCTGTGTTGCATTACGGCTCTGCCGGAAGTAGGAAAAGGTTCCAAGTTCCAGGTGTACAATAATTTGATTTCTCCAGGTCGTGTCTGTCTTTTACCCCATTCTTTTGAGCTTTTTTATTTTTTATTTCACCAATTTGACTTGCTTGCTTGCGTCAATAAACTAAATTGAAGACTCGTCCTTTTTAATTAATGAAATGAAGTATGCTCTAAAAACAATATTCTGAAGAGTTATTTTTTTTTTATTCTCATTATTTCTTTTTCTTTTGAAGCGGTTATTGTGCAAAAATTCAATCACATGCTTAGCTAATGCACTAATGTGAGAGGCATTTAATTCGAATTCAAGTCCACCTATGTAACTTAGCAAAAACCCATAAGAGCATTTATGTGACCGGAGAGAGACGATTATTTCAGGTAAAACAAAAGGGATCTTTCGATATCCTGCTTTGAAATGTGATAATCTATACATATCATAAAACATGTAAAAAATTTGGGGACACACTATTGCAGTGCTCCGCGTCGCAATCTGAGGAAGCCCAAACTTTTTCTCACGTGATTAGCCCTACGCGTTGCGCGTTGAAAACGCGTGGTAACCCAATGTGAGATTCTCATCTCCAAGCACAAATTTATCACCATCAAGCCGCAATCATGCTGACAAAAATCCCGGCATTCATTGACGGAAATACTTTGGTTCATTATAGCAAGAGTCAGGACCGTTTATTCGTTGGTAATGATGATGGAGTTTTAAAAGTCTTCAATGTACACGACCCAGATTCTGAGCCCATTTCATTGGATGCCCCAGAGTACTTAACATCATTGAAATCCTTCGGGAATAAGGTGATCATTACTAATACCGAAGGTCAACTATCCCTTTTCGACTTTCAAAAAGAGGTGACTGGTGACGAGACCTGTTCCGTTGTTTTTGAAGCAGGTGCTTGTTTAAGAGACGCTGAAATCATTAATGAGGGTAATAGAGTGATCTGTGGTGGAGACACTACGGAAATGGTGATTGTTGATTTCTTGCAAGGAAACAGAGCGGTGTCCTTTTCGGTTGGGGAAAATATTTTGGGTATATCTTATAATTCTCTTGGAGAATTGGTGTCTCTTTCTTTAGGAAACGGTGAAATACATGTCTATTCTGTTTCCAACGAGAAGCCCGAGCTTATCGAAAAGATCCAAGGAGTTTTACCAACAAAAACAACATCCTCCACTACAGCGATTGACTATCACGGAGAGCATGCCAACGAGCTTGTATGTACCCAGTCTTTATGGTCATCTAACGGAGAACAAATGTTCTTACCAACTTCTTCTGGTTCGGTCAAGTCTTATGCCAGAAATAGTTGGTCGCTGGTTTCAGAATCTTCTGTGGAGTCTGACACGCTTGTGGCTTTCACGGTGTCTCCTAGCAATAAATTCATTGCCTTGCTATTCGAGACGGGTACGATTAATATTTACAGTATTAAATCGTTCAAGCTTATCAAAACATTGTCTGACAACCACCCAGATGTCTTACCAATAAACTTAGCTTGGACTAAGAAAGCAATTTATGTGGGTGCTACAAATGGTGAGCTTCACTTGCTTCATGTGTCGCTTGATGACGAGGAAGACGAAGTGTCCGATCCCTTGCCTTCTATATCTGAAGTCGACAAACTCTTTCTCGAGGAAGCCAGCGATTCTGAAACAGAAGAATTTGATGGTCCCGCAGACTACTCGAAGAAAAGAGACGCACTTGACGATTCAAGGATTATAGATGAGGATGATGATGACCAAGAAGAGGATTCCTTCCAATTTAGAAACAAAAGTGTGGAAGACATTCTTTCGTCCAGAAGAAAAAGACCTCGCTTTCTGTCGGAAGTTACCTCTGCCCCGATCGAAGCTCCTCCTCAGGAATTAATTCCTTATTCTCCAGGCTCGACTCCTTGGATTAAATCAGTGAACTCTGGTACAAGTGCCACCAAGCGTAGGTATTTGTTTATGAATGCTATTGGGTATTCATGGTCTGTTAAAAATGCATCCACCGATGCAACTGATGTGCAAAAAAGTGTCACAATCTCATTCTTTGACAGGTCTTTGAACAAGGATTATCACTTCATTGACTATTATGACTATGATTTATGCTCTATGAACGAAAGGGGTGTTCTACTTGGCTGCTCGGGCTACCAGAATGAGTCTAGCACACATAAGGGTCGTATCTTCTATAGGCATCATGTCAATACGAGCGATTCCTGGGATAGACAAATTCCCCTTCTCAAGTCAGAATACATTACGTCCATCTGCATTACAAGCTCGTCAGCAGATAACTCAGGAGACTCAATAATTGTTGTCGGAACAAATTTCGGTTACCTCAGATTCTTCAACCTTTATGGTCTTTGCATCAATATCATGAAGGTTTCGCCTGTAATTTCGATCATCTCCTCAGCGATCAACACCGTGTTCAGCATCCACCATTCGGGTAAAGATAACTATTCTTATTCGATAATCAGTGTCCCAGAGGATTACAAGTTTTATCAACAGGAATGTAACTTGCCAATTAAAGGAACCCGTGGACCTTTGATAAAAGGGCTCTTTTTCAATGACCGCTCAGATCCATGTCTTGTTGCGGGCCATGATGACACACTTGTTGTTCTTTCTCACTGGAGAGAGGTGAACAACGCTAGATGGATTCCAGTTCTTAATTGTACTGACGCGGTCTCGGATTTTGGATTGTCAGAATCTAAAAAGAATTGGAAAAGTTGGCCACTTGGTCTACAAGAAGATCGGGCAGTATGTTTGATTTTGAAAAACAGCGACATTTATCCTGGTTTTCCCCTTCCTTTACCCATAGAGTTGGATTTGAGACTTCCGACAAAATGCTTCAAGAGTTTGTTGGCAAAGAAGAATGACGAAGAAATGGATGAAGATGAAATTTTAGACGATGGGGACGAGGCGGAGAGGAAGTTGCAAAAAATCAAAGAGGATGACCCTGAAGAAGAATTTTTAAGGGTGTCAACTCTTGGAAAGCTCTTGGCATCTTCTTTGGTTGATACTGGAGAAGATGAGGAACACTTGGATACATTGAAAAACTACAGTCTTGTGTTTGACAAGTCCCTTTTGAAACTATTCAATAGTGCCTGTCAAGAATCCAGACTCAACAAGGCATTCAGTGTGGTCAAACTCATCAAAAACGACAAGGCACTTCTTGCGGCCACGAAGATTGCCGAGAGACATAACTTTTCTAACCTTATGGCAAAGATTAACAAGTTGAGAGAAGATCTCTTAGACACGCTTGATGCTGAAGGCAGCGAAGATGATGATTAGAGACCTAGAATTGAAAATGCTTACACGGAGTAGAAGTATGTCCAGAAAATAGCAGTAAACGTCGTTTAATATAGATATGTACAAAGAATCAGAATCGGGGCTGTTTCATTCCAGACGTTCGCAAGCTTAGGAGAGCTGCTTCTTAACAAAGTGGAAGATAATTGGAGTGATCCACAAGGCACCGGCCATCAATCCAGCAGTTTGCAAAGTGCTGTAGGCGTATTGTTCTTGTAATTTCTTTTGTTCCTCAGAGGGTTGAGCACCTGGTCCACCGAACATGTTTAAATTTGGATGTGTATTTATAAGAAAGAAAACAGCAAGTTTCCTTAGGTGAAGAAACTAAAATTTTCTCGGGGCGCGTCACGTGGTGCGAAAACAACTGACTTGAATCTCTAAGAGCTGACCGAGTTTCCGTTAAACTAGTTTAAGCAGGTGAAGTAAAAAGGGTCAGAAAGAAAAAAAAAATGACTTCAATCAAGCCTTTCAAGATGGAGGATCTTTTTGAGTTGAACAGTGTTAATCTTGACCCATTTACAGAAAACTTTAATCTTCTGTTCTACCTCCAGTACATCTGCGACTGGCCGACGCTATTCTTCAAATCTGTAGAAGAGACTGGGCTGAGCCATGCCGAAATCAGTGGGTACATGATGGGTAAAACAGAAGGACAACTAAGTAAAAAAGAATGGCATACACACATCACTGCTGTGACTATCGGTCGTAACTATCGGCGTATCAAATTGGCCTCGGACTTGTGCACTCATTTAGAGCAAACAACAGCGATCGCACCACATGAGGCTTTATTCGTGGATCTTTTTGTCAAGGTCACCAACAAAGTGGCCCGTCAGCTATATGAAAAACTAGGGTACCTGGTATTTAGGAGAGTCATTGGGTACTATGGGGCAAATTACCCTACAGATCGAAACCACGTGGATGATGATATTGATGCCTTTGACATGAGAAAGGCTCTCCCGCGAGACGTTAACAAAGAGACAGTGAGAGAGAATGGAGAGAAATTTTATGTATTACCAAATGAAGTGGCATTTTAATATTGTGTGTTTTGTCATATCGTGAAGAGCACGCACAATGGAGGTACATAATTAATGAGATTTACGGACAAAATTATTTAAACCCAAGTGCTTTTCAAACAATGTTGGGGGCACTTATCAAATTTTGACTAACGTTTTTCCTCCCCAAGAAGCATGCCTTGAAAAGTGATTTCTTCTGAAACTTCGACATTAGCACGCGCATGTCAATGTCCAACTAAGGGCAAAAAAAAACATGTGAAACTCTGTGTGATTAACCTCTCGAGTTTAATAACGTTCGCGGAGTTCTTTTCTAAAATACAAACTTATTAGCTCGCATGAGACAACGTTCTCGTTAACACCTAGTGGGGGCGAAACTTTCCCCACTAATTCCTAAGTCGCACTCTTCTATTCCTGCAAAAAGTGCTTTTTACACAGGCAATGACTATTCTTGCTTCGCACTGGGTCATACGTTTATTCGTTCTTTTTCCCATACATATCCACGATTTTTACTCAAACATTTGAAGCATGTCTAAACAATTTCACGCAAGAACTCTACTAAAAGAGTCTCTTTCGAATTCCTCATCCAGATCGGTGTCTCGTGTAAGAACTCCTCTTCCTGATGGCGAGGAAAATGGGTCTTTAGATGTCAATTTCCTGTCACTCGAAGAACTTCTTTCGAAAAAACTTGAATCGTTACAATCTTTAATGCTTCTGAGCGAAACTGAAGATGTCGAAAACCGTGATTCCATGATTGCGGACTCACAAGATTTTAGACAGAAAAATGCACTGTCCTTAAACAAAGCAAGGATTCAATCCGATGCTACGACAATAAATGACATTGTTCTGTCCTTACAACACTCGAGATCTTCAGTCTCCTCCCAGTCAAGAGAAATGCTTTTGGCTCAGCTTTATAAAATCATTGTCACCAAACCGGTGAGAGTATTCAATGACGAGGTGGCGGATACGCGGACTTATGTAACCGAGGAAGTGGTTCTGTCGTTAGCCAATCTTTTGATAAACGGTGAATATAGATCCCCCACGGAATTTATACTTCTTTACCGGTCTGTAATCGCTCTTCTTGCCAGCGATCTCGAGGATTTTGGTGAGATTGTCAGTCTGGCTTTCATCGGCAGTTTGGAGAGCCTTATTCAGGCATCCACCAACTTTTACGTCAACAACGAGAATAGACCAAGCGTCATTACTGGGTACTGTGGCTTACTTTTGACCTTGTACGGAGATAACTCTGCATTTGGTGTCGACGATAAGGTGAAGTGGCTTTTGGAACTCGCACAAGGATATGTGGAAAGTTCCATTAACTTGAAGGTGCAGTTGGATACTGGTGATAGGGAGTATTCGACTTTGATGTATGAACTCGAAGACAAACGTTTGGTTGATGAGCAAGAAACGCGTTATATGGTGGAAGCAAATGTTGCTGCTGCTGCTTTGCATGGTGTGGGTGTTTTGCTTACTTTGCTTCAAAAGGGTGAGTATCTTAATGAGCTCCTCAGCTCATTGGCCACTGACCTTGTTGCCATCATTGATAACGATGAGATTGTTGAAATTTCTAAAGCCGCAGCTAAGGTTTTGGCTTTATGTTACGAGTTGTACACGTATGAAGATGCTTCCGAGGACGACGAGGATGATGACAATGAGTACAATTATAACGCTCCATACTACGAGCAAGAGGCAATCATCAATACATGCATGCGGTTGGCTAATCTCTCTTCAAAGAAGGTTGGTAAGAAGGAGAAGAAAGACACGAATTCCGTGTTTCAAGAAGTGGCGAGGACGATCGAATACTACACCAATCTGGAACAAAGAGAAGAAATTTATAAGTTGTCTCCTACTGGGCTCGAACTTTTAGCGGCTTCTGTGAGCTCCACTCACGTTAAGTTATCTCGATCGAAGTCATTGTCCATCAATAGTTGGTTCCTTTACTTTAGATTGTTGCATCTCAAGTGGTGTTTTGGCTTTGGCTTACACGACCAGCTTGTCGGAAACCCAGATATCAAGTCTCTTTTGAAAACTCCAAGTACGAAATATCAACAGAAATATAGTAACGGCGACGATGATGTGGATGGTGGTGCTGGTTTTGGAAGGAATGCCATGAGTGATGTTGACCGCTTCTCTAAAACTGATAAAAAAAGAGCCAACGACTTGAAAAAGGCCAGGGAAGTTAAGCTCTCGCAAAACCTCGAAGATCTTCTGCTTGAGAAATAATTCATTTTAAGACCTTATTATAGAATATAAGTTCGGTTTAACATAACTTATGTAAAATGAGTAAAAACTAATTTTCTTCCGCCTAATCTGTTACTAATTTTTTACCTCATGTCCTTTGGATTTATGCTTTTTCGGCACTGAAGGGACATGGAATCACCTACGGGTGAAAATACATTTACGTGAGACGCTCTCTGCTGTGAAATGAAAAGCATACATTTCACTAAGACAACAAATACAGACGGGCTTTTCACATACAAACCCCCGCTCGCGCGAAATTCAAAAGTCGGAATTAATGAGGAGTTTATTGTTTGATCGATAACATGCAGCCGCTTGGCCGATTCTTTACTTCACGCCGCGCCGCAAAAATTACCTAATTTCACCAGTGGAATTTCATAACGAACACGGAGTAGAGATTTTGTAGTTGTATACAAAGCTTTTCTCAAAAACATGCACAATTTTCTGGGGATCACTACGGTATTTTGCGTCAACTGAATTGCGATTAAATCGCTTGCATTCTATGTACTCTATGGTTGAATTAGATCTGAAATTTTCGATGCGGGAAAGGCAAATATAAATAAGTGAAATTGCCTGTCATGTTCTCTACTGGACAACAAAGTCGGTGACATTGAACTTCTCAGGAGAGATACCCATCTGGCCGATGTACTTTCTAGCCTCATCAGCCAATCTCTCACTGGTCTCGTCATCCCAGTTGAGCTCTGTCTTCATAATCTCAACAACACCATCGACAGCGTGCAAGGCTTGTCTAGCGTTCAAAAACGCCAATCTAGATCTTCTAGCCAAGAAGTCGAGAGGGGTTCTAATGTACTCGTATTTCAACGAGTATTTCAACTCGGCAACGGTGAAAGGCTCATCGAAAGATTGATAGGACAAGAAGTTGTCATCGGTGGTCTTTTCGGTAGAAGGCTCAAAGCTCTTAGCAGCAGCCAAGGTCACTGGCAACTTGTTGAAGTCGGACTCCTGGTACAACTCCAAGATAAGCGAAGATCTAGAACCGTAGTTGTGACTAAGGTATTTAGCCAACTTCAAAGGAATCTTGTACTTGTGGATCAATCTGGCGGAGTAGTTCTTGGAGTAGTCCTCACCACCAATAAGGATAAGCTCGTTGGTTCTGCATGGGCCAACAGGGGTGTTACCAAAGTCAAAGTGCTTGACAACGTGATCAATGGTCTCCTGAGCCATTTCTCTGTAGGTAGTCCATTTACCACCAGAGATGGTGACCAAACCAGACTCAGACTGGGTAAGCAAATGAGAACGGACCAAACCTTGGGTGCCGTTAGCTTCCTTACCCTTTGGCAACTTAGATGGGTCACGGGCCAATGGTCTAATACCAGACCAGGCAGACAACACATCCTCTCTGTGGACAGGGAACACAAGGTACTTTTGCAACTCGTTCAAGATATCTTGAATTTCTTCTTCAGTTGGAACGGGGTTTTCAGGAACAGACTTCAATGGGGTGTCGGTGGTACCAGCCAACACCTTACCTTGCCAAGGCAAGAAAAACATGACTCTACCGTCGGAGGTGGATGGGTCCAACAAACCCATGGTTTGAGGACCGTAGTATTCAGGAAGGACAACGTGGACACCAGAAGAAGGAACCACCATCTTTGGAGGCTGAGGAGTCTTTGGAGGCAAACCCTGAGGGTCTGCGTCCATTTCCAAAAGCTTGTCAGCCATTGGGCCAGTAGCATTAACAGTGGCAGTTGCTCTCACAAGAGATTCTTCACCAGTTTCACGGTTACGAGCCAAAACACCAACAACCTTACCATCCTCTTTAATCAATTGCTTCACTTCCATGTAGTTCAACACGGTAGCACCGTGGCTGATGGCAGTGATGGCTAAAGTGGAGTTCATTCTGGAGTCGTTGAAAGTACCGTCGTGGTAAACACAAGAAGCCTTCAAGTTGGAGTGGTCCATCATTGGAGCGATGGAGGCCGTGGTCTCCTTGGAGAAAATGGTGGAGTTTCTTAAGTTCTGGTGGCCGGCAAACCAATCGTACATCTTACAGCCAACAAAGAAGTAGGGCACTTGCCACCACTTGTACACTGGGATCATAATAGGCAATACCGAGCACAAGTGAGGTGCGGTACGAAGCATGTTACCTCTTTCATTCAAGGCCTCAATGACCAAGTCAAGCTGGTCCTTCGAAAGTTGAAAGATAGCCTTTTCCAAGTATCTAACACCACCGTGGGCCATCTTTGTGGACTTCGACGAGGTTCCCGAGGCAAAATCGTTTTTCTCCAACAAACAAACGTTGAGGCCTCTAGTGACAGCGTCAAGCGCAGCACCCGTGCCGGTAGCACCACCACCAATGACCAAAACATCGAATTTCTCGGTGCTCTTCAACTTTTTCAAAAGGTCGTCTCTCGATGGGGGCGCCTCAAGAGTCGTGAGCAATGGTTTGTAAGAGTTGTTAAACTCAGAGTGGTTTGGAGCCTTAACAAAATCCAAGTAAACAACCGAGGCACCAACGGCACCTCCGGTGACCAAGGCAGCCTTAGCAAGAGCTGACTTAAAAAAGCGGGACATACTCTATCTACAGCAACAAGTACTTCGTGATGCAAGGGGTGATACACAAAAGCAAATGCAGAAAGTAATGAGGAAAGCTAATTTATAAAAAGGAAAAGATCAGAAATTGCTTAGCGATAGCAAGAAGCAAAAAAAAAAATTAAGAAGAAGAAGAGACTCGCTGAATTGCTAGATACTCGGGCCGGGCTAAATAAGGCCGCGGGCCCTAATATGTAGGTAAGCGTGGAGGGTTGCGTCCCGTGGCTGGGCCCAGTACAGGTTGCGCATCGGAGGGCGAGCACCAGGCTACAGAGCCAAATTAATGAGATTCGAGCAAGGCCCACTTATACAGATCTAGTGAGTTGAAAAGATATCGAGGCAAAATATTTTTCGCGTGAGGTCTTCTACTCTCTATGCTTTAAATTACGAAAATCTCAACTTGAAATCCTCCGGTCCATAAGCTTTGCCTTGTTTACTCCGTTCCATTTTTAACTTCAGCGCACGTGAACTTCAGTGCAAAGAAAAAAAAATGAGCAGCGCAGTGATCCAGTGTTCATAACCCATTTTGGGCGCCCTAATCACTCACGTAAGCCATCGTGCACCTCCACCACCAAGGTGACTGAATATAAGGAAAAATGGGAGAAAAAATTAAGGAAAAATGTTACCCCGCAATAGATCATCCTAGCAAGCATTGTGATTCCTTAAATAGACTAATTGAAAAATAAATTTTACAAAAAACCAACAAATAATGGAAACGCTTGTTTTTAAACCCAGTGGTACTCTGCCAAATTCTTCGTCGTCAAATTCATTATCCGCCAAGTCCCAGTCAACCTGCCTATATTATTCCTGGAGTAGGTCGCACCAGCGGAACTTCGTATCGGAAGTCCGGATTCCTCCGCGCACACCCAGCGGGAAATGTTCCCCTGAAAGGAGGTATGTGGGGGTCGTAAACAGTGTGCGAAACTTTAATCAAATGACGGAGAATTATGGGAGAAAATGAGTCAGGAAAAAAAAAAAAAAAAAAAAGAGCAATTGAGCAAGTGGGGGTCATAAACGAAAACCCTCCGCCCAAAATGGAAGCCCAAGTGCCGGCCTCACTCGGAGATATTTCGCAGCACGTTTTGCGCCGGTTCGGCGTCTATGTACATGACAAGCACGACAATGTGCCGAACCGTGCAAGTTGTTGTGGGGGGCCCATGGAGAGCTGAGTTCCGGGGCTATCGATTGTCAATGCGAGATATGATTGGACGTGCGGAGATCTTGAACCCCACCATGAACGCCAGGCTGTTGAATTGGAAATGTAGTATAGATGACAAAAGTAAGGTGTTTATGTTTTTTTTTTTCTATAGTTTCATGGTATTTTTTTCTAAATTATATGTTTCTGGAATAATTCCCCAGCTGGGAAGAATAGTAACATTTACTTCACGAATGTAAATCTCTCAATGTACTCTGCAAATAGTTTTTCGTGCTGTTGAATATTGAGAATTCATTTTTTCTGAACGCTAGAAGAACTTTACCTGAATTAAGCGACTCTTTAGATAATGCCTGCTTTTGGCATGATATATATATTGCGTCTATATTTATCTAACCACCTCTTCCACCAAAATTTTATTAGCCAACTGATCCCCATATTGCCACCATACCCCAAGGCTAGCGGCACGTGTTTTGTCCTGCACATTTTCCTATGATCTACAAGTTCTGGACTTTCCGCACTCACTACTTGCGACAAGGTGGCAGAAACGAGGCCCACAGTTATTGCATGAACATGGATGACTTAACTCCATCCCAGCAAGATGCGCTAAACGAATTCGTGGTGGTCACGGGAGTTTCTTTAGAAGAGGATGATATCATGACCAAGGCGATTGCCTTACTCGTATATTATAACTACGACTTGAACAATTCGGTGCTCGCGTTTTTTGATAAAGGGTTTGAACTACCTACACTAGCTCCCGAACCACAATCTGAGCCTGAATCGATTGATAATTTGGGATCGCATGCAGGTTTCAATGATCCATTCTTTTCTTCGGGAATTGAGAGATTTGAAAGCGGAAACATAAGGAACTTGCAGGACGATTTCTCTATTGGTCAGATCTTACCGAGATTACCCAAGGCGCCGAGAATCACCAATAAGTGGCAGCTTGACTTGGGTATTCATGTTTCGCGGAAAGCCTTTAGAGATACTGATGAAAAAGGTACTGTTCCTTTGAATGAAACTCCAAAGAAGTTTTCTATTCTTTGGGTAATATTTCTTATCGTACCTAAGACGCTATCTCTACTATACTCTGCATTCCGTTACATCTTTGGCCTAAACTTTACAGCATCAATATATGATACACCAAGGGCTAAATTTGACTACGACGCATATGATGAAAACTTTGATGCTCGGAAAAGTCTTTTGTCGGATGGAATCCTCGATAAGTACAACATCGTTCCAGAAAGTTTCAACATTTGTCACGAGTGTAGCCAGCAGAACTTTCACTTCCTTTTGATTGTTTTATGTGATGACAAAAGTACTCAATTTTCGCAAAACTTACTAAAAGATCAAGGTTTTACCGATCTTTTTGCGAAATCTACGGGTCAGTTCAAAGAAACCCAATTGTTTGTCAACAATGTTGATCAAAGCCCCGAGGCATTCGAAGTTGCAACCACTTATGGTCGTCGCAGAATCCCTTGTATTTTCTTGGTGGGTAACGTGACCAGGGATCCGACGGTCATGTCCTCGATGTCCGTATTGTACAAGGCTAATTGCTCCTTAGGGGATGAGGAGGAACAAAAATTGTTAATAAAGAAGGTTGTCAAAAATCTTGGTAGGATTCTGAATGACTTCAACCCACAATTGGTTTCTAAACGTTTCGATAAACAAGAGATTGAGTTGAGTCGTATTATCAAAGAGAAACAGGATGAAGCTTACTTAGAGTCTCTTCAAAGCGACAAAATTAAGAAAATTGAAAAAGAGATTCAACTCAAGGAACAAGAGAGGCAGAAAAAGTTGAGCGTCCTCAGGAAGGACTTCATCCAAAGTCTTATTGTTTCGAAGTACTTTGAAAACCAAGTAAATGGACTTTCGCCAAGCGACTGCATTAGAATATCGATCAAGCTACCCGATGGAAGAAGGATAGTGCAGAAGTTTCCCAAAGTGGCTTCCATGGGTGAAATATATTTGTTTGTGGAGACCATATCAACTGAGCCAAAGGAGTCGGAGAACGAAGAGCGATCCGCTGAAATGACCGTGGCAGAATTTCTAGATCAGTTTGATTTCAATTTCGAGTTGTTCAAACCTGTGCCCAAGTGCTGCTTGCCAAGTTCGACGCAGACAATCGAAGAATTTCAAAACCTCAAGTCGGGCGATAGCATATTGTTCGAGTATATTGATGATGAAGATGAAGAGATCTAGAATAGAATATTTAGTCTGATTATTACCATTTACAGCCATATACTATCTTGTTTAATGAAACTTGAAGACTTTTTTATTTTTCTCCTCGTATCGGTATGATATCAAATTTCCTGACATTCGGGACGCCGTAAAACTCGCGCATTAATCGTTTCAGAGAAGACAGAAGCTACAACTACGCTTTAGTCTACGACTTGAGTTACAAGCCAATTCTAATGATAAAGTGTTTCTTTGACGCGTTTCTCGCTGTAGTGAGAAATTCTTCTTGTCAATTTACTTTTTTCGTTAAAATACATTTTTAGGATGAACTTGAATTTTTTAACTTGTGGTAAAATCTTGAAAACTATCTTAAATCAGATAAAAACAGGCAGTTTCTTTCTTCTTCCAAAATTTTTCTAAGAATTAAAGCTACAAATCTTTAATTATACTTTATAAATAATTCGAAACTTTTAGTAGAAGTGAAAGAAGAAAATAAATCAACAAGGCATTGTTTTTTTAATAAAATTGCTGCTAATAAAAACCGTTTGAAATTCAATCGGCGCGGCTGGAACTGGCTGAGCCCCTATCCTGCACAAGTATCACATGTTGCCTGGGTGGTAAACAAATAATCTGGAGATCCATTCATATTAGTTTTCTCAAACTATTGATCTAGCGGAAACAAAGATAATAAGATTCTCGAAAGCAGGAAGCCAAGAAAGTATTGATGTATGGCGGCAAGTCAGTCAAATGGACTTGATTGCGCGAGCTAGGCGCCGAGTAATTTAAGGGATGTAGAGGTTTGAGGAGAAGGCTGAGCGGCGCGGGCTGAACACTGATTGTCTTTGGCGGGGGTGAAATCAAATCTGCACTAAACGAAGTGAATTAATTCAAGAGAAATAAAAGAAAACGAAAACTAGTTGAAATTAAACTGACTTTTAACTCATATCCTTTACTGAAGCAAAATGGCCAGCCGTCTCTCTAAGCTAGAGGCTGAAAAGTTGTCAATAATTCAACAATCCATGTCAAATCGTGGCCGGTCACGCTCGCCCTCGGGAAATAATTCGAGATCGTCATCTGCTCTGGCCGATGATTTCAATAATAAAGAAATGAAATGGTCGATTATCAACCATGACCCACTGGAGAGAATACAGGGAGAAAATCCTAATGGAACGGCAGCTGGTGAGGAAGTATGGGACGATGAAAATAGTGAGGAAGAACATATAAGTGACGATAACGAAGGCGAGAAATTTCAGTATAATGGAACAGGAAATATTCTTCCCAATTATGCATGCAAAGACGAAAAAATGAATGAAATATCGTCGATATTGGAGCACTCAAACTTGAATGATCGCGAAACCATTAAAAAGCTTGAAGAGCTCACCGCAAATGAGCGAGCTGTTGCTAACGCTAAAAATATTGGATCCAGCGTGGACAACGAAATCGTGGCTAAATTGTCTGTAGACAAACATGCTTTAACTGGGGAAGACAAATTGGATCTCAACAAAACTGATCAAGATGCGGTATCCAGGAGACAAAAGTTGGAGGCTTATCAAGCTTACAGAAGAAAAATTATTCATCAGGAAAATGACAGCTTGCATGGCCATCATGCCTCTGCTAAAACGAGCGTGGAATCTCCTGCCGAGGATGGAGAGGGCTCCGAGTTTATGATCCCATACACATCTGCCGTGGAGGATAAGTTGGACTCAGAGTTTGCTTTTCAACTAAACGAAACCATCAAAGAAGGTGATATCGATTCGAACCTTTCTCAATCTCGAGTTATTCAGACAATAACCCGCGGTAATTTCTTCCAATTAATCAATCCACAAATCAAACCTAAGATGTTTCTACTTTGTATGGATTTCAGTCCTGAATCCATCTTTGCTCTTGAATGGTGCTTGGGAACAGTCTTGGTTGATGGATCTGTTCTCTTCATTGTTTGTGTAATTGAGGACAATGACAGCAACCATCACTTAAAAGGAAATACACTGAATGAGTCTGCTAGAGAAACTGCCCGATTGAACATGTTGAATAAAGCGAAGCAGCAAGTTTTAAATTTGCTCAAGTTGACCAAGTTGCAAATTCACATTGTGATAGAGATCATTCATCATCCTATTCCCCGCCATTTGATCCTAGAGTGTATCGATAATTTGCAACCAACGCTTGTTGTTGTGGGATCTAAGGGTCTGAGTGCTATCAAGGGTGTGTTGTTGGGCTCCTTGTCAAATTACTTGGTGACGAAGTCGTCTGTCCCGGTCATGGTGGTGAGAGAGAAGCTCAAGAAGATAAACAGATTCAAGAATGGTTCCTCGATATTTTCTAATAATATCAAGCCATTGACTTTGTCCGAGGCCAGAGTTGATTAAGATTTCGAAAGCCTTGTACACACAGTCTGCTATGTGATGGTTTAAGCTATGTATGAAATGAAATGAAATACCGAAGACCAAGTAACCCTTTATTATTATAATACCTACATCCCTATAAGAAAAGTTCAGTGAACGTTTTCTTACTTTTGTTAAAAGCCATCCCACAGCCTTCCGCTGGGCACTTTCGGGGTGCTGAAATTTGCGGATTTAGAATTGTGATTTCATTTGAGTTTTTGCCTCGTCTTGCTGGCGGACGACTGCCAATATTTTTTATACAGCGTCCACAAAAAACATGACCACATTTCGCTGCAAACACTCTTTTAGAGAGTTCTTTATCCGTGCTGAAACATTGTCTCACACAGTACCACGGAGCCATGACTTTAGAGATTGATGCATGTTTCTCTAATTCCTCGTCATATTTACTGCTTGGTTCGAAATCACCTGGGATACCTTCTCCCAAAACGATGCCACATAACTCACACATAATATTGTCTTCGGGCGCAATGTTGTTCGTGTAACCTTCAAGTTCTTCGTTGGCTACTCCCTTTTTCTGTTCTAGAACTTTTCTATTGTGATTATTCTCGGATTCCATTTTGCGGTCGAGCGAGGATTCCTCATCCCGACTGATTCTCTCCATGATTGCCGAAGAAATTTCTCCTTCTCGACTGCGGAAAAATTGTAGCAAATGTCGTTGGTTTTCTTCCAACATGGCGTGATAACCATCATAGTTTGCCAAAGAATGACCAATTCTGGGATTGAATCTCGGCGGGAGGAATAAATGCCGTAGTGGCGGATTTGGCCGTCTTCTAACGTTCCGGTTAGATGTTGATTCTCGGTGCTCTCCAGAAAAGGGCCTTCGCAAAGGCCCACCTCGTGATACCTGCGGACGCGGAGGAGCGTTAGGGTAATCTATTTCATATATCGGTAAGTCGATACTCGTTTGTCCTGTAATTTGCACATCCCCACTGTCTCTACGTGAACTGTTCTCTGCCACAATCTCAACATCGTCCTCAGACACGTCGCTTGGTATTTCAATAATACAATCATTGCGAGACTCAGTGGCATCATGGGTATTTGTACGCGGAGAGTCCGAATCTTCATCGCTCAAGATCTCGACTACCGGTAGAGCCCGAGAGTTTGTATGTGTTTGCTCGCTCATTTACCTTGTATATTTTTGGACCGAACTTGTAACATCCGATTTCGTAGGCAAATAACTACTGAGTGGTGTGCTCGGGCTGGGCTCTGGATAACAAAAGTAGTAAGATCGCACAAACTAAAAGAGGAAGCTTCAAAACCAAAGATTTTAGTTTTTCTGTGGAATAAGAATTCTCACTTGTGTTTTTTTTTATTTTTTTTTTATTTGTCCAAAAGAAACCCGTGGCTAAAGTCGACAGCCCAAACAGGAAGAATAATGGAATTACTAGAAGGCGTGCATGCAAGAAGCTGAGTGATCCTGTTGTGTTTTTTTGTGCGGGTTTCTGCGGATGCAAACTGGTGATCCAGCTGAAATCAAGAATTTGAGCCATCTTCGGAAGAAACTCTGATTTGAAACCTTAAAGGGGAGTAGATTAAAATCAACTCCTGTGGTAAATGTTGAATTAACACGCTTTTTTTTTTTTTTTTTTTTTTTTTTGAAAAAACATTTCCCAAAAAATAGCAAACAAATTCAAGTTTATTTGTTCGAGGGTTTGCCGCCGAGGGTCAAGATTACTACGAGATAAGACTTAAACCAAATGAATTTTTAAAGCTATGCAAATATAAAAATAGAATACAGAAAGAAGAATAGGATGAGCATGGGTCCGGAAAGCTTACTTCTTCAATCCGCTTCTGATGTAACGGCCGACAACGACACAGTGATCTCTCTCGTAAGGCTCCAAGGTCAATTGCTCCAAAGGCTTGATTCTCTCCTCTCTCAACTTCTGCACCTCTCTGGCAAAAACAGTCTCAGCGTCGACGGTGGAGTCAATACAGTTGGCCTTGATGGAGATGACGACACATCCTTGGTCCTTCAAGAACAAATGGGAGTTCAAAGCGATAATACGAGCTTGATCTGGCTGGGCAACATCGGCAAAAACGGCATCAACCATACCAATCAACATACGGTACTTTTGTGGGTGACGAGCATCGTCAATGATAGGAATAACATTTGGTCTCTTCTTGGCCATGCTGATCAACTCTCTACCTGGTCTGTGAGAGAACTCAACGGCGTAAACCATACCCTCTGGGCCAACAACGTCAGAGACGTGGGACACGGAGGTACCGGAAGCAGCACCCAAGTACAAAACCTTCTTACCTGGAGCAATACCCAACTCATCAATACCACCCATAATACCGGCAGCCAACTTGGATCTGAAAGGGTTCCACACACGGTACTCAATCTTAGTAGCTGGGGCACCCTCCTCCTTGGCTGGCTCGTCAACAGAGATTCTCTTCTCTCCGTAGACAGACTCACCTGGAGCAATGTTTCTGGTGACCAACAAGTCCTCCTTACCTCTGGCAATGAAAACACCGGCGTGTCTGTGTGGCTCAATGACAACCTTGGCACCACCTCTGGCGCCTCCTCTGGCACCACCTCTACCACCTCTGGCACCACCTCTGGCACCACCACGAGCACCACCACGAGCACCGCCTCTGGCACCACCACGGCCACCACCGAAACCACCCCTGGCACCGCCACGGCCACCGCCGAAACCACCTCTGGAACCACCTCTGCCGCCTCTGCCGCCTCTAGAACCGCCTCTTGAATCTCCGAAAGCCATTTTTTATTGTTTGTTTGTTAAGTAGTGGGGAATACTCGCAGTGAGAAAATTTTTTGTTCTTCGCTTTCTATGGCGGACCGCGTGCGGGTAACCCCAATAAGTCCTCTCAACGAATGGGAAAACATCACGGTTTAAATTGATACACGGGGGCGTATATGTGACTTTAAAGGATGTATATGGTTAAAATAATGATAAGAATTAGAATGGGCTTTTAATGAGTCCAATTATAAGTTTAGATTTTCTTAAAAAGTGATGATTTAGTTGATTTCACCCATAAAAAAAGACAGTTTGGGCAATAAGTAACGCAATAATGATGGAAAATATTTCAAAATCCCAAATTATATGCTTCTAATCAGGAAGAAGTGGAACCAATTTTAAAATTAAAAATTTTGGCCAATAAATGGGGAAAGGTTTGGGATTTATGATCAGCCTTCGATGACCATCGTGCGGCTCGTATTATTACCTATTTAGGAAGTAGGTGGTAATATGGGGTATTCAAGGCCAATTATCCCGAAAATAAATACAACAACAACAGAAAGTCTATAATTAGGAATTATTTATCAACTCAAAACTCTTTTTTCTACAAAATGGTTCCTGTCATTGGTCTGTTTCCTATCCGGCCTATCAGAGCCAAGGACCAAGTCCCGTGATCACCTGCATAACTATCGCACTTAGATCAAAGTTGGGCCTTGAAAGGCCTTCTAGCGATACGGCCCTACGCGGTGGTGCACCGATTTGTTTATATAAACCTGTCAGGCTGTCATAATCTCACTAATGGCTTATCAATTATTTCAGAATTGAACGAAGTCCGGGCTATCAGCACTACAACATGTCGTTCACGCTAGCTATTGTACTTGGAACGATCATCTGTGGATGCCTCAATTCACTCTTGACGAAGTTTCAAGACAACCAGTGCGTCGCCCACTGCAATAACCCAGATATTTCTCAACATAAACTTTATGAACAGCCGGGCATTCAAACTCTCCAGATGTTTATCGGCGAATCCGCAATCTATTTAGTCTACTATTGCATCTACAAGGCCCCATGGACAAAACGGTCTCAGTACACTCAAATCCAAGCACAGGAACCCTCCTATCGTGAAAGTGTATTGCTCGCAATTCCTTCGGTTTGCGATTTGTTGGCTACCTCGCTTATGAACGTAGGGTTGGTTTACACCCCGGTTTCAATCTACCAGATGACGAGAGGAGCCGTGGTTTTATTTGTGGCTATTTTATCAGTTTTGTTTTTGAAACGCAGAATCAGAAAGCTTGAATGGGTTGCGCTCATCATTGTCACACTTGGAATTGCCGTGGTGGGATATAGTGGCTCCGGTAGTTCTTCTTCAAAGGAAGACCCCAAGCTCATTTTCGTTGGAATGTCGCTTATTATTCTTGCCGTTTCTTTACAGGCAGTTCAATTTGTTGTCGAAGAGAAAATCCTCAGCCATTATTCATTCACGCCCTTGAGATTGGTGTACACGGAAGGTTTTTCCGGTGCCATAATCTTGGTAGGCTCTTTGATAATTGCCCATCTTGTAGCTGCCTCCCTTCAAAGCCCGAAAGATTTTGCACACTCAAAACTCAATTTACAAGTCTCTCTTTCGGAGACGTTCTCGCTGTGGACTATATTGGGCTCGTCGCTACTTATTATGGTATGCATTTCTGCATTTAACTTCTGTGGAATTTCCTTAACGCATCACTTATCTGCCACTTCGAGATCCACTATCGACAATTGCCGTACACTTTTGGTGTGGCTTGTGGCCATGTGTCTTGGCTGGGAGTCCTTCAAAATCCTTCAATTCTTTGGATTTGCAATTTTGGTCTTTGGTACTTTATGCTTCAACGGCGTACTCAATCCCGAAGAATGGTCTTGGGTGCCTGGGTTTTTGAAAGATAAAGAACACAGTAATGAGAGGTTGATCGATGTGGTTGATGAACCTGTGGACAGAATGTAATTATTTGATTAACAGTCGCATTTACGCGTCAATACAGTTGAAGCGAAAAGAACTGGGAAATTAATAGATCTACTTGTGACATTCTTTTAAAAAGGACACACTCAGTTCATAATGCACATATGTGAAGAAGCCATGTATTTTTCAAAAGTGTATTTGCCAAAGAAGACTTTTTTTAATCAGTTTATCATAAATTATATCAACAATTTCTGTAGTTTTTTTCTTTATGCCCTTTTTTGCGTGCACTTGGGTATGTTGAGCCGGTCGTGCGCGGTTTCCCCACTGACCTCGCCACCTTGACAAAGACGGTTACACCATTGGTTTCCCATAACAAATCAACATATATAATTCAAAAATGGTATGTTCTCTTAAAAAATTAGGATACGAAGACGACGAGTAAAACTTACTAACATCATAGTCATTAAGATTAATTCCCCAGAACAAGAACTTGTCATCGGTCAGCACAACGACCTTTGGCGAGGTATCGGAAAACACCCCAGCATTGCAAGATACATTGAGAGCCCAGCAGGGTCCTTTGAACATCGCATCCCAATTAAACGATCGTCATCCGCTCGAAGGTAGAATCCAAAACTGGGAGAGTACACAGCAGGATACCAAATTGGAGATGTACAGGCGTGTGTTTGGTGCTGGTGAACCAATTAAGAGAACAATGGAGTTGAATATTGTTGACGCCACTGACTTCAAGCCACAAGTTTTGGGTGGCTCTGACAGCATGCACAGAGATATTCTTTTGAATAGAGAGGCTACTGTGGACTGGGAGGACGTGTACAAGGGAGGATTCGAGTCGGGTAGAAATGTCCAAGATTTCCACTCTGAAATGGAGAGAAAGCTTGGCTTGTAAGTGAGAATGATATAAATAAACGAGTGATTTTTGTTTTCAATTTGATTGCTGGTTCTCCATTTACATTCCTAGGCGGTTCAGTTCGACTGGTGCGATCAAAATCATCGAGAAAGATCCAATTGTTCAGTGAGAGCATTTTTGTGTTACAAAATTCGAACTGGTTTAGAAAACAAAAAGAAAATAAAAAAATAAATAGAATTTAAGAATATATGATGACGGAATTTCAATTTGGCTGGCTTGATTTAGAAACTCGTCAACCAGTGGTTAAGAAACGCGAGCGAACAAATGGCAGCAATTAGGTGTGGTAACGACGTGTCACGCTTCATTCGGTCCATTGAAAGTACAAACAAACTTGTAGATATTGTAAAATTTGAAAGAGATGAAACTTCATTTGAGTTCTTGGAAGCAGACTGAAAGTGGTGGCGGTTTCGGCCGTTATTCTTATTTTTTATTTTTTTTGCATACACCTTGGCGAACCAATAATAATACCCACTCGAATAGAAGACGGGAGGGCTCTGGGGAAGCAGTCGCACCAGTAGAATTTTTTCCACATCGCCGATTCGTCCTACGTGCGTTTTCATCAAATCCCACCCAACCTTTTTTTTTCTTCAAAAAAACTCATACAACCCCACATTTAGAATATAAAATTATCGAAAGAAACCGAGTGTTTTTTTTAAAGCTATTTTCTCCAACCAACAACTTAGAACAAACAAGCACACTTTTGCAATGCAATTCGAACAGACTCAACAGACTTGGTACGTGTTTCCACCAGTGAGGCCTCTGCCGATCTGAACTTTTTTTTTGATTCCGAAATGGCCGAATATCGTTATTGCGTTAATTCTTACCACTTAACTCCTGTGTTTCAAGAATACGAGATCATTTCCTTTCTATCATTAAATTATATACTAACCAAAGTAGGCCACGTAAAGAGCCCAATGGCACAGAGGCCGAATCTCCGAATGGCCACCATGGCTCTTCTGAAACCCATGTCAGCATCCCTGTGAATAAGGAGGGTAAGAGGTATACCATGAAACAATCCTTCAATGTCTGGTTTGAAAATCAGAATGGAATTCTTGGTGATGTATCTGTTGCAGTGAAAAATAGTGAGAACTATAAGCTTCCTCAACCGCAACCGATTTATCACTTGGATTTCTCGCACTCTTCAGGCGGGGAAGATGAAGTAGTGGCAAAGGAAGAAGTGGATAGCGTGGCCACTGTTGATGAAGCTGCAAATTCCGTGGCTTCTGAAAAGCCGCAACCAATTCTTCCTCCTAACCTTTCGAAGAATGCATCTTTGAGCCTGGATTCCAATCAAACTGCGCCGACGCCAAGCTTGCTCCAGCCAGAGCACATTTCGTGGGTGTATCTTGACCCTGCAGGCAACGAGCAGGGCCCGTTCACCGGTGACATCATGCAAGAGTGGCTCACGGACGGCTACTTGTCGTTGGACTTGCGTATTCGTCGTCAAGAGGAGACGCGTTTCCAAACATTGAAAGATTTTTGTGAGGCTGTTCAGAACTTTATCCAGCCGTTCAAGGTACCACTTCCACGTGTGGCTCCAGAACCAGTGCAGACCTCGGCCCCGAATGCGTTCCTGCAAAATCTTGCTGAAGCTTCAGGTCCTGCTGATAACAACGGGTATGCTGGCAACGGTCTGTTCCAGAATGGGGCACCGCAGCAACAGCAGCAGCAACAGCAGCAGGCATTTGGCTCAAACTTGTACTCGCAACTCTTGCCTAATGGTGGGTTAGGTGCGGCCAATATCCGCACTCCATCAGCCAATCCCTTGTTTGACTTCATGGGCCCTTCGGACTACCCGTTGATGAACCCGCAGTATTCGACAGGCAACCAGTTTGGGATTGAAGCGATGAACCCGAACCTCAGTTTCAGCCAGTTGCACATGCCATCTTTGCTCCAGCAACAGATTCTGGCTCAACAACCCCTGTTGTCGCGGTCCAACAGTGGCTGGGCAATGGACGGCTCCTTGCAGGGTAGCCTTCCTTCGACACCCACCGCCACAGCTGCGCCAGTGCCTTTGAGCATGGCACAGCCCTCTCTTGGCCAATCTTCCTTGGGCCAGTCCGGCTCCATGTCTCCATGGATCAATCGCGTGCAGACCATGTCACGCGTTAGCTCGCCATTTATTCCTACTTCGACATTGGCCACGGACCCTGGCGAAAAAGTCGAGGATAACTTGCTTCAGGATATCCATAGCTCTATGGTCAGTGGTATTTTGAGAGACGAGGACCATACACGTGGCTTGCACAATGACTTGTTGTCGGACTTTACTCCTAAACCCGAGGCCCAGCCTAAGCCCCAAGAAGCCACTGAGGCAACTGCTGCACCACAAAAGGACGTTTCCATCCCCGCTACCAAAAGTGACGATTCGATTCCAGAGTCCACAAAATCTGACATTTTAAGTGTCAATGAGAGCCACGCATCGGCCAGCGAGTCCAAACCTACTACTGCATCAGCAGAGGAGCCAAAGGCCGAGGAAGTTAAGGAAACTTCTAAACCCGAGGAGGTGGCTCCTAGTACTCCATCTCAACCAGCAGTTGCTCCATGGGCCTTGAAAAAGGCCAAGCAAGATGCCCCACCTCTCACGTTGAAGCAAATTCAAGAGTTGGAAGCAGAGCGCTTGCAAAGAGAGAAACAATTGAAAGCAGAGATGAAACAAGAGATCGCATTGGCGAACGCTATTGCTGCCTCAAAATTGGAGGATAAGGCACCTGAAAAGGTCACTTTTAACTGGGCAACCTCATCTCAACCACTGTCCGCCAAGAAAACATTGGCTGAGATTCAAAGAGAAGAGGAGGCAGAGGCTGCCAAGTTGAGAGCTTCTAAGGCAGGCAATTCTTCTGCTTCCAAGATTTCGTTGGCCAGCACTTTGGCCAGTACTCCAATCAAAGATGACGGTGGTGCATGGACCACTGTCACTGCAAAAAAGCCTGTCGCTAAGAAGCCAGTGTCTACCTCCTCTCAATCGGGCATATCTTACTCTTCCATTTCAGGAGCTATCAACCCACAGGCTTTACGTAGTGCATCGTCAGGTGTTGTACCAACCACCACCATCAATACTCAGGCCATCAAAGAGGACTTTTTGATCTGGGCTCGCTCTGCCATGACTAACTTGTACCCTTCGGTCTCCAAGAACGACCTCCTTGAAGTCTTCACTACTTTGCCATTGCACGGTGAATCTGCCCAGTTGATTTCTGAAACCATCTACAGTTCCTCTGCTACCATGGATGGTAGAAGATTTGCGCAAGAATTTATGAAAAGAAGACAACAAGTCGAGAAACAAGTTGGCACCTCTGCTCCCGAGTCTTGGTCAAGTGCCATTATTTCAAGCGCCGACAAAATCCCAACCGTCGATGATGATGGATGGAGCACCAGCGTGAAGTCCAAGAAGAAGGGCAGAAAAAACTAAACGTCAAAACACCTTTTCTAAATCAATTAGTTTTTTTATTAAAATCCTCTTTCCCTTAAAAAAATGCTATCCTATATAATTGAACATAGCTAATGCTTTGTATTCGCGCCCAGTAAATTAAAATCCTTGACTATTATGTTATATTTCTCCTTTAGACTTTTTCAACTCCAACCTCATTGAATTCATCATCTTCGTAACCACTGCCAAATTTTCGCGGGGTATCAAAATCACAGCTGATCTAGCCATGGAGAGATAGTTCATGTCAAAACGTTCACTTTCCGGCTCGTCAATTGAGCGCACACTTTCCCACAAACTACTAGCAAGTCCAGCAACGATACCAGCCGAGTCGATTGGCAATTTTGACAAGTCCACTGCAACTGGGGTGATAAAATCCAGGGAAGATCCAATAATACTGCGAAAGTCGAAGCCCATGGAAGCTCTCTTTCTCGAGGATCCCGGAAGAAGAAGAGAAATTTCACTAAATGAAGATCTAGTGATTGCAAAATAGTCCGGAACAGCACTCGCAGCTATAGACTGTGAAGCCTTAACTATACTTTGCTTCACTTCACCCGGACGAGCTCCTGTGAGAAGCATTTTCACTTTTTGATGGATTTTTGGTGTGATGTTGGCATCTGCTAAAATTTTCATCGTCTTCAAATTCGCGTGTGCATCTACAGAATCGCCCGCATAAATTTCGAAAGATTCTTCAGACTGTGGCACTTCGCCATTCAGTATATAGCTGTTTGAGATATCAGAAAAGATGAAGTTATCCTCAGTCAAAATTTCAATCACTTGATCTTTCAAATCGTAGGGAATAAGCACGATGTTAGTGAAATGAGTAGACAAAAAGAAAAGTGAAATGTTATGCTGCGAAAGGGGTTTCGTGAGCTCCAAGATTTTGGCAGAATTATTGAACTCTCCCTCACTGTCCACTTGTAGATTCAAATAAGACTTTTCAAGTAAAACGACATCGGTATATCCTAGTTTCTGGCAAGCCTTGAGTGGTTCGTCAAAGATCTTTGAGTACGGACTTGTCCGAAAAATCACAGTACATTCACTGGGAGTATACGCGATGTGGAAAAAATGATGGTCTTCCTCTGAAAGAAGCAGATCAGTATCTGAAAGATGTGGCTCATGAGAAAGATCAGTCAAACTTTCACTAGAAGATCCCACTGGGCCACTTTTACTGGAATTGTCCGTTCTGGAAGAGTTTTTTCGTAGTAATGCCCTTTTGCTCAAAGATAAATCGGAAAGGGTACTTGCGGTCAACCTGCTGGCCTCTTCACTATCATACTGTGAACTGTCATCAGAACATTCAGCCTCCAGATCCAGCAGCTCATTAGACAGACTATGATCTCTCTCTAGATCAGATTTAAATGTGGACTGTGGAGTTTGTTGGGCTTCCTGATGTAGTAGTTTGAGGATGGCCGAGGAAAATATCCACACTTTATCCCTGGGGATAGATAGTATGGACAAGCGTGATGGATTTAAGTAGACTTGCCCACTCATTCTTAACAGGTTTTGTATTTGTTATTGATGTATTTCAGCTTGAAAAAAAAAAAGTGGAAAAGAGAAGGTAAAACAGAAAATTTTAGTAGTATATATTTTAAAACTTGATCGTGTGACTCAGCTCGTTTTCTCATCGTGACTAATTCCTGCCTCCAAGAAGATGCGACTCATTATGGTCCCTGATTTTCGCATTTCGCACGTCAAATTAAATTTGGATTCTTGCTCGATTGACCGTGAGACACAGGGCGAGGCTTCTTTCTAATAAGTTCATGGCCTATACCCGTGTGAGATTTTGCCGTTCGTAAAAAGTCTCCCATAACTCAATTGCTTCCTTCTGAGACTCAATTGAACTTTCGATAAATATTTCCACACTATTCCGGAAATCTTGAATCTTTTCCATTTCGAAATTATCAAGCTCCGCTTTTATTGTTTCACTTATCGTTTTGAAGCTATCTTCATAATGTGAAACTTTCTGCTTCAACTTATCCACTTCAAAACTCACTTGATTGATTTTGTCCACCGATGACTTGTAGCGCGAATTGAGCCTATCTAAAGATTCTTCTTTTTTCGACAAATCTTGCTTGAATGATTGATAAAGCTGGTATATCTTTGAGCGAGCTTCAAAAGTACTTTTGACTGAGCCGATAATACGAAGATACTCTTCGATGGTGAACCCCAATGTCAACTGGTCCTGCAAGTTGACGCGGTCAAGGTTTTCCTTAAGTTTAGTGTGCACTTCAGCAAATGCCGATAAGAGATCGGTCGTAGTCTTCAGAATTTCTAGTTCTGCCAATTCTTCAACGATGCTGGCAACTTCACCAATGACAGCCGAGATTTCGATTCTCTGAGTGGCAATCAATTCCAAAGATTTGTAGAATGTTTTCAAGTTATACTCTAGGTCCTCAATATACCCTTTTTTCTTCAGAAAAAAGTCATCTGGTTCTGGATATTTGACTGCCATTGAAAACAAAGAGCTCATAAATCCGCCCGCACTAGTACCAGTGACTATCGATGGCCCTCCTTTATCGCTGTCATCATCCCCGTTGCTAGCCTGGACGGAGGCTCCTGATCCACTAGCCTGCTCTCGTTCCTTGGAATCGTTGGCAAAATTTTGACTCGTCAAAAAGAGAACAAAATCCCCGTCATTAGCAAACTCGGGAATTTTGCTGATTTTGTGAAGCATTTTTTCAAGGGACAATCTTCTGTTCTCAACGAAGTTTTCGTTAAACCGCCCAATATATGTTTGTTTGGAAGGTGGAGGGGGAACAATTTTTCCAGGATGATTATTTTGCAATTGATGATAGATCCACCTGAAGTCCTTGTATCTTCTTGTGACGAAAATTGGTTCTTCTGACTGCGGGAAGTATATTGATTGTGGGTTATTGTTCCGAGTCTTGACCCCATAAACAATGTGAGCTGTAGTGATGTCTCCTACTTTACTTGGATCTCCTAACGAGATCTCCAAATTGTTGAAATTTAATGGGACTTCCTCTGATTTCGCTGGAGGTTTTGGTGCTGCAGAAGACATAGTTTGCTTGGGAGTTTCTTCATCAGCTTTGTCATCGATAGACTTGGGCAAATCATAAAGTGGCAGATCGACTTCCTGAAGCAACTTTTTACTTTTGTTCAACAGCGAAGAGCTTGTGTCTTTGTCTGTAGATTTGAGCGGTGCAGCCAGTAAACTCAAGGGGTCAAGATCTCCACTACGGTCATCATCTAGGTGCTTAATTACGGTTTTTGCCGGAATCTTTCTGGCCCGCGCAGCCTTAAATTTGCCGCTTTTAAGCACATTAGCTTTGGTTGGTGAAGTTACTGAATTAATTAATGCAGATTTTGCCAACGGCTCGGATACGGAACTGCTCAAAGCTTGGATTTTGATCGGAGATCCCCTATCTTCGAAAAGGGATTCAGATGCAGCGAACTTGGTCGGCGTGGCTGCTTCTTGATTTTCTAAACTGTTTTCTGCACCATTGGTGAGTTCCATCAATAAGGAGGATTTATAGCTATCGCGTTCCTGTTGCTTGATAGCATTCAATTCGTCAACCTCTGATTGATTAAAACTTGCAGAGGCATTGAAAGGAGAGTACAGCACTCCATAAGTACCTGAATAATCAACAGGTTTTGAGCTACTCTCATCTTCGTCATAATCTCCTTCATTGTTACCGTCATCTTTATCGTCATCTTCATTTCCTTTGTATTGCTTATCATCTTCATTCGTGTTATAATCCTCGATATTTTGATGCGGGTCTCGGTGAGGATCTTCTAAACTGAGAGAGTCGAAAATCAGGCCGACGTTAGGGGCACCGAGAATTTGCTGTGACGATGATGGAAGAACATCATCCCAATGTGAGGCCGTGAGATCTTCTTCCATAGTAGACTGTGTGGTTTGAGTAAGAATGTATATGAATCCTTTGGTGAATCCAGCAAACGGTTCGTTTTGGGTGAGTTGCCGTGTGCAGGTACGGGTGTTTTGGACTTTCACTTTGGAGTTTCGAGATTGAATTACACAGGTAGTTAAGATTTCTAGGAAGAAAAAAACTTTTACTCGTCACAATGTACTAAATACAATTGAACTTTTCCAACAATGAATAGAAAATCAGTCTCTTTTTGATGTTTGAGTGAACTATAGAAATTTGGTGGAATTAGCGGCGCGAATCCACCAGACGCGGAAATCCATTGTTAATTAAAACCGCATTTTGCTCCTAAGGGAACTTTGCGTCACGTTCTTTCTTGAAATCTAACCTTAGAATTCGCCTACTATCGACACGTGGCAATTACATGAGTACCAAAAATTCGAGAACTGAAGGTATTTTTATTTGCGAAGATTTCTATAAATTTCCTTGACCTAGCACTTATGGCAAGGTGTAACCACCGTCAACCAAGATATCGGTACCGGTAGTGTAAGTAGAGGCGTCAGAAGCCAAGTAAACGTAAGCACCGACCAACTCTTGGGTCTCACCCTCTCTACCCAATGGGGTCAAGGTGTGCCACTTGTCCTTCATCTCTTGCTCAACAAAGTCGGAGATCTCAGTACGGATGTAACCTGGGGAAACAGAGTTAACTCTGGCGAAAGCAGCCCACTCAACAGCAAGAGACTTGGAGAGGTGGATACAAGCGGCCTTGGCGGCGTTGTATGGGGCTTGCATTTGTGGAACGTTGACAATGTGACCAGACATGGAGGCGGTGATGATGAAAGAACCCTTACCGTTCTTCTTGAAGATCTCACCGGCAACCTTAGCACAGTAGTAGACAGCGCTCAAGTCCAAGTCAATGATCTTTTGCCAGTCACCGAGACCCTCAACCTCAACGGACTTACCAGAAGTCCATGGGACACCAGCGTTGGCAACAAAGATATCAAGACCACCAAACTCCTTCTCAATGTCGAGGATGGTCTTTCTGACATCTTCGTAGTTGGCAACGTTACACTTGTAAGCCTTGGCCTTGATACCGTAGGTCTTCTCCAAGTACTCAGCCTTCTCCTCAGCTGGCTTGGAGTTGTACCAGATGGCAACATCAGCACCAGATTGGGCGTAGGCCTCAGCAACGGCCCAACCAATACCACCGGAAGAACCAGTAATAGAAGCGACCTTTCCCTTCAAGGAAAAGAGGTCATTGATGTGTCTGCCGGTTTGTGGACCCTTTGTTGGAAGAGGACCGAGCTCCTTGTTCATGATAGATTCGTTGACCATTGTGATTTTGTTTTATTCTTGTTGTTCTTGGGATTTGTTCAAAAGAGAATTTTCCTTAGTGAATGAAGAAAAAGAAACTAAACTTTTCATTGGGGCTGAAAACTCCACTATTTATAATACGGCCGTCCATGCACCATAGTAGCAACTTTAAGTTGGCCCTGTATAAAGACGTCATGTGGGGCTCTTGAGTTCTGTTTCGCGAAAATATCTTGCGAAATTGTTGCCGTGGTCGACCTGTGCAGAAATACGACTGCCAAATTTGTCTCACAATCCGTGCGCAAGCCTCGATGTAGCAAGCCAAGATAAAATGCTCAATTGATGCAAAAACAAAAAAACAAAAGACCCGAGGGAAAAAGAAATCAGAATGACCGGATGCAAAATGGTTGGTTTGCTGTGTTAATTTTATTCTATCGGACGAGAAGTCAGCAATTGCAACATTAATTAGAGCAGCAAGCCCGAAATAGTGAACCAGCAAGTAATGAACAACAACCCTGAATACTAAAAGGGGGGATATTGCTAGAATATTCCTCGGTCGCTTGAGGCGCGGGCCATTTTGGTTCTTTCAATAGCAACAAACAAAACACCTCCGTGGAAAAAAGCTCGGGCGGATTGTCGCGACTTTTGCCCATGCCCCATGACGTTATTATTAGCAATGTGCGGGGCCAGGATACAGGCTGGGGCCCTCAACTAGCCAATTGCAAGATCCGAAACATGGAAAATCAACTTTCCCGTGATCATCACATAATCTTGCAGCACGTTTGTTTGGGAGCTTCGCCATGGACCAAACTCAAACGAGTGGCGACCTCGAAAATGTCGTCCACGCCTTCCCCAGTGAGAGCGGAACTCTCCATGTACCGCTTGGCGCCAATTTGCTTCGCGACTGCCTCGCCCGTGTCTGTTTGGACAAACCGCGCACGGTCCTTTACACTGATGCGCAAGTCTTTCTTCAAGCCAATTAGAATGTACGGCGTGTCGGGACAACTACGTTTCACCTCCTCGACCCATTTCGTACGGGCTGTTTCTAGCGAATCCGGCACATCGATGGCAAACCCAATGAGGATCACGTGCGAGTTGTGGTAGCTCAAGGGCCGTAGTCTCTCGTACTCTTCTTGGCCAGCAGTATCCCAAAGCGCCAATTGCACGGGCTTACCATCGATTCGACAATCTGTTACGTAATTTTCAAAAACAGTGGGATGGTATTGTGTAGGAAATTCACCCAATGTAAACACATAGAGAAGCGATGTTTTCCCGCACCCACCGTCGCCCACAATCACAAGCTTTCTCCGCGTTGCGTCTTGCATTTTTGTACCTTTCTGACAGTTGCTTTATTATTTTGGTTCGTATTTATTTTTCTTTCAATGAAGAAAGTTGGGTTGCTTAAGCCCTAATACTATTAACCTGTCAGATGTGTTTTGTTAGAACAAGCAATCTTAGTGGCCTCCTCTCAACGTAACCTTTGTGTCGTGGCTATGAGCAAGATACAGACAGGATATGTTTTTCTGTGAAATTAAAATTTTTGTAGTTTGTAAGGAGTCGTATTCTTGCAAAGAAAGTATGTGTTCTTTTTTATTATTATTTGGCTTCTAATGGCTCAGGCCCTTTTGGTGAAACACTGTGTTACCTTTTCGTCTTTTAGTTCAGCGCGGCCCGTCACCTGACAGGCTGACATCGTGGTTGTGACTCTGAAACAGCGCGATGCTCAGTGCTAACTCTAGTCCCGAAACACTTAAGAGATCTTCTAATTCACCGTTAAATTTTTCGGGCCATAAAGTACAAGTAGAAGAAAAGATTATTGGCATACATAGAAATATTAAAACGAATGAATAATACAGATTCGCAGTAGCATGTAACTAAAACTAAACAATCTCTAACAATCAGGGTTACTAACTTTGCGATCCCTAGTCTTTACCAAATGCCACTCCTAACTTGTCCGATTCCAAGTTGATTCAATGATCCTTGCATTGTCTCGGAGATCTTGGAGTCAAATTGACTCACATTCTCGCTCGAACTACGAAAAGGACCCTGTTGAAACCCTATATTCTCTGGGCCTGGCATTTGCTGTTTAGGAATTCCGGTGTTGGGTGTGAAGTGAGGGTTAATGGGTATTTGAGGTTGGAACACACCATTTGAGGCTTGAAAAGGATCCTGGTTCAAACCAGGCTGAAAGTTAGGCTGGCCCAATGGTTGATTCATGTGCAAAGAATTGGGTGCAAATCCTGGCAACTTGAGCCCCGGATCAAGCTGTGCGAAGGGCGGCTGGGCGTGAAATAAAGGTGGAGCCGCGTGCGTTTGCTGTGGAGATGGGGACCTATTCGACGAAGAAGAAGTTCCAAAAATACGCTCTGGTTGAATGTTAGCGTTGATATCGGTTACACTGCCAAAGTCATCATAAATTATCTCAAACTGGTATTTGGCACTCGAGTGTAAAGCCAGAAGAAATTCGGACATCTTCAAAGTGGAGTTATTCAAGATGGTCTTTGCCGTTTGAAAAATTCTCATGGCGGAAGAAATATTGGCATTTGCCTCCTTGCTACTCCGTACTTCTTGGATGGCCTTGAAAGCGGCAGACTGTACTAGTTCCTTGGTATTGACTGGGGTGATTCCAGTCGCAGCGGGATCACTCTGTGCTGCTTGCGGAGCCCAAAGATTGGAAGCCTGAGGTTCATTGTTTGCCAAGGAGGATCCCCATATAGAGTTGCCTCTTGAAGGATAATTAGGGCTCCACATCGTTGAAGCTGGTAAATTTGACATTAAGGGAGAGGCAACTGGGAGTGCGTTGAAAGAATCATGTGAATTTCTTGCCGCCCACGTGTTTGCACCACCAGCACCATTACTTGCGAATGAAGGCCTGTCCAATTTTGGCGGCATCATAGGGTCTGTTGGAAAAGAACCTGTGTTACCGTGGTTCCACGAGTCGGTCTGATAAGCCAGTACGGATTTCTTGGATGGCGAGTAGCCCGTACCCATTCTAGAAGTCGAGCCTGGTTCATTGAAAAAGTCAATCGAATCGCCAGATGTTGTGGATACTGTTCTTGGTCGAGCATGATAAAGCTGCTCCAACAAATGATTTTTCGGTGGTAAAAATGAGATGCCTGAGTCGACGTCTTGGTTAGATTTTTTGATCTCTTGAGTAGGCAAAATCACTTGATGGGGGTCTACTTCCAAATCAAGAGTTGCAGTCGTCTCGGTTCTTTCAGACCCCGAGGTAGGTGGGGCAATTGGAGGAGTCTTTTCAGGGGTATTTTTGATTGAAGAAATCAGTGGCGGTTTCTTGGCAGACGAATCCTTTTTCTCTTGTTTCAAAGTCACTGGAGTTTTCTTAGGAGGATTATCACCCGACTTTTCCTCATTGGACGACTCAGCCTTTGTTTGAGAAGGTTTCAGTGGCTGAGACCTCACAGGCTTTTCTTTTTCCTTTTCCAACAGCTTTTTCTTTTTATCTTGTACCAATGTGTTATCAGTAGGCTTAGCTTTGGCAGGCGATGAAGTCTCGGCCCCCTGTTGCTCAGCTTTTAGTTTGTTCTCCAAAGAAAGAGCTTCTTTCTGTTTAAGTGCCTCGATTTTCTTCATCTTTTCTTTCTCTTTTCTCATTCTGATCTCTTCCTCACGCCGCTTCTGTTCTGCACGTAGTTCCTCTTGTTTTCTCTTGAGAACAGCTGCCTTCTCTTGTTCCTCAGCCTCCTTCTGTCTACGTTTCTCCTCCTTCTCGAGCTGTTGCAAACGCTTCTTTTCCTTCTGCTTCTCTTTCTGTTTTAGCTTTTTGAGCTCTTTCTCCTTCTTCGCGTTTTCCTCAGCCTCAAGTTCTTCGATAAATTTCTTTGTACGATCTTCGGACACGCGTTGCTTGTATGATTCCTGGAATCTTTTCACAATTATCTTGCGAGCTTCCATGAAAAAAAATCCACGCAATTCTTTGAAACGTCTCTCTTCGGCTTCTTCTTCGTCAGTCTCCGGGTCATCAAGTGGGTCGTCGAGATCATCTTCATCGTCATCGTGATACTCGTGATCATGATCATGTTCGCAATCGTGGTCATCATCAATATCGCACTCATCGTGATCATCATCTTCTTCTTCAGCATCATCTTGAGTGTGATCCCGCTCCTCATGGAAGGCCTTTGACCGTGCTGATTCAAACTTCTCAGATAGCTGAGTATGGAAATCGCATTTACAATGACTGAAGGGGTTTTTGAGTGCATAATGCTCGAGTTCTGGATTCTCTTCATCTTCGCCTTCATCAAAATCGTCAGCGGTTTCAGATGCTTTCAACTTAGCCACGATATCAATAAATGATTTGCCGTCATTATTTTGAAACATTTCAGCAAATTTGGACATCTGTTCTGTGACATCAGGAAACTGGTTGTTTCCCGCACGGCCAACACTGGACAAGATCTTGACAAATTCCATGGCTTTTGGTATTCCCGGTAAACCCTCTTTCAGGAAGCTGTAGAGGCAATCAATTAAATTCTCGGCAACTGCCATTCTTTGAAACTCTTTCTTTGTCAACGGACGAACTCCTTCACCCTTGGTATCTCTAAGTAAACGGTTTCGGTCATTCCTGCTCTGAATCAAGCGTAGTATTTGATGGACACAACTGAGAGTGTCCACCTGGACTCGTCTGTATTCGTCAGACCTATGCAATGAGCGCGTCAACCCTGAAAAGTCCCGCTCGATCATTGGGATGAGAATATTCTCGATATAATAGAATAGCTCCAAGTTGCGCACTGTAGAATCCATTTCACCCGCATTGACACCGGCTCTTTCAATCTGCTCGATTTCCGCAAAGCGCTGGATGTTTTCCGCCTCAACATACTTATCCTCGATGGCGTTTTCTGCCGACACTATATCGACAAACTTGGCTTCTGGCTCGACGTCTTGAAACTGTAGTTCAAAGTGTGCCCACAAGCCTGCCATGAGCTCTTCCATGTACATGTCGAACCCTTCGTCAATAATATTCACAATTTGCAAGTCGTTTCTCTCACAGCGCGAGCAATAGCACTTCGAGTTCTGTGCCCACAGGTGCTCGTGGCCAGGTCCTCCCTCCGCTTGAATATTACGATTAGCTAGCTCCCGTTGCTGTTGACGTATACTCTCGGTGATTGCATCAGCATCGATAGTGAAAAGCTCTTTTTGCGCTTGGGGAGAAAGCCCTTTCCAGAATCGCTTCTGCTCATCGTTAAACCCAAGGATTTTTTGAGCTAAATTATCAGGAATCGCCGGAACAGGAGGAACCATTATGCGGTCGTTCTTTTCTTCCATTTGTCGCGGGTATTCTTCATCCAAGCTCTCGACTATAAGATCACCATTCGGACCAACCTTGATAAGTCGGGATTCCGGGTAGTCTGCATCCGGATCCACAAACGAAACATCGCCTACAGAAAACTTGGGCGCCAGGGATTTTGCCTTATTTGTATTGGTAGGATTCTGTACAGGCTCAGTGGCGGTGGTGGCAGCGGCGGTAGTCTTCTTCTTCTTCTTTTTCTTCTTTTTAGCAGCGGGCTTTTGATCTAACTTTCCTGCTACACGCGGCGCAGGCAGTTGAGGGAGAAACTGCTCGAATGGCGGTACTGGTGGGCGGTTAAGCGACAGTTGTAAGCGCTTATACTCCTCCCACTTTTCGTAGTTGAAGTAGCAGTTTGTGCCTGCAATTAAACGTTTACCTTCCGTATGTTCCTCCATGGCATTATTTGACTAATCAGAGACGTGTATATTTGTTTTAACTTCTCTTGTTTCTTCTTGTTTTATTTTTCTTTTGTCGTTTTGTTCGCAGAGCGTGCGGGCGATATTCTCTTTGATTGAGCGGTGCTGGAAAAGTCTGAAGAAAGGTTTTCTAGAATTTGGTCAGCAAGCACTTGATGCGAAGTAAACGATGTACGCAGAATACTTCGAAAAAAAAAGCCTGTTTATCAAAGTACAAGAATGGAAATTTAGCGTGACTGCCGGTTGTGGTTGAAGTTTCCTATGACGTACTACAAAAGCTTTTCTCGTGTGAACTTCTCACCAGTGTGTGTGCGGAGGTAGGGATGTCTTACCTAGGCTTCTGGCCTTCCGCTCCCGTTGGCAGTTGCGTGTGTGTGTAGGTGTTATGTGAGGCGCGACTAAGAGGCCACGTTGTGAAAGGACAATAGCGGAAAAAACCGATTTACGACTATCGATGATTCTTTAATGGATAAATACAATCTTCTGGCCTCGAAATTTTCAGATGTAACTTGTTTGGAAAAAAACTGTGGACTTCATTTCTCTGCAACCTGTGTCCTAGTTGATTTGATGCCTACTTCTTTTATTACAGAAATCGCGCGTGAATCGTATTACGCGAGCAAGTAGAGAACTGCTCAAATAGGCAAGTTTTAGTAATGAAGGATTAAACAATGAATTCCCTATACAGAATGATTTTACTTGCTAATATTCTGCTTATTCTCGGAATTTATTTTGCTCGCCTTTTTGGCTTTTTGAGCCTCGCCAGCACTCTCCTTTAGCGCCTTGTTCTCTTTGACCACAGCTGTAACAAGATCCGTGAGTTGGTCTATTTTCGCATAAAGATCATAAAGCTCCCACTTGATTCCCAACTCACTGGCTTTCATCACAGGCTGCACCAGCTTTTGAATATCCTTATTAAATTCTTCGAGATCAATGGAAAACTCGGGATCTTCTGCCTCTGCCTCTCTTTGGTCCTGGACCACTTGTTGAATCTCGAGTGAGCGGTTTCTAATTCCCTCCCACCCAGTACCATCAACATCATCATCAAATCCATCGGTCAAGTCCCACTCGGTATTGATCTCGTTTGCGTCATCTGGAACACCTCTAAATCTGTTATATTGTATTCTTCTCGCGTTTGAAAGCTCGTCGATGGTGATGTATACCAACATGGGCGAGTAAATAAGAAGCATAATATACCGATTAAGGGTTTTGTAGTTCCGCGCAGAGAGGATGTGTGAGAATGGCAAGAGTACCATTTCAATCAAATTAAAAGGTGGAACGTACAAATTAGAGTCTGGAGCACGAATATATCTCAATGTCTTTTGAGCAACCAACGCAAAGTATTCGTCAGTAGCATTTTCGACAACAGAAGCATAAGAAGTCGAATAAAGAGCGATAAGAATATTCATCAAGATGACACTGAGCACAAAGGAGTAGATGTAATACAACACGGAAGCGTAAGGCGGGACAAGATTCAGTACATCCTTCAACCCAGCTTCTCCAATGACGGCATTAATGAGCGAGGCCAAAATTCTCTTAGTTGCTTCCGATTTACCATCTGAAGCATCTAACCCTAAGAAACCTTGCAAGAATCCAAGAATGACCACTCCAAACAAGACAAAGAACAAAAGAGATTCTTTCATCATTGTTTTAATAACAACAAGCATGGCACCGACAAATTGCTGGGCATCCAAGTATAACAAAAGACGAGACCACATTAAGGGGGCAGCACATGATAAAATACGGAAACACATCTCATCATAATGCTCCTTCAATGCGCCATGATTGGACAAGGACGCGAATCGAAAGCCGATAGCAACGGTGATGATACCATACATTGTGTCATTAAAAACATTCCAGAATCCAATGTAGTTTAATCCCACGTGATAAAGTTTCACTAGCTCGTCGAGGATAGTTCCAAGGGTGAAAATATAGAATGTTCCCTCAAAAATACCAATCGGAGTGGTCTCAACTTGGTTTGTGTTGAGAATGAAAGTAAAGAGTGCTAGATACAAAAAGCTGAAAATGATCTCCAACTTGTTTTGATAAGCGGGAGTCTTGATTCTCTCGGGATCAAAGTGAGTTTTAATCTGAGACGAAGCAATGCCTTTGTAAAGAACATATGAGTGTGGGTCCTCGGAAGATTGCACGATCCAGCCTCTCCAAATCCATTTGATACATCTTTGGTATCCTGATGACCCGATGACAATTGTGGAGTGCATATCAACAGCCAATTCTAGCGCACTAACAGGAAGTGAGTCCTCTTCACAAACGTGGATCAGGTATCTGTGACAAAGTACTGCTAAAAATAAAAATTCGTCATCCTTGGCCTCCTCAATAATGATAGCAGCCAATGTTTGAGCAGCCACAGCCCTTAAGGAGTAGAGCTCATTGTCAGATAGTTCGTAGTCTGCCTGTTGCCAATACCATCCAGTTACCTTCAACAATGCAAAGACCAAACAGGAGCGATATTTATAGGACGAAGTCCCATGCTTACCATTACCAACTCCACCAGCAGCACGGTATACCAAATCAACAACATTCTTGTTCAAAATTGGAGAATGGGAACAGGTGATCTCATTTTCTGGGAACACTGTGGGAACTATCTGGTCAATTAAGGACTTGAGGTTCAATGCGACACGTAAAGTCTGGCGAGAATTGGCACATTTTCCCTTTGGGAATAGGCGATCGGCACCCAATCCAGCCTCTTCAGTGGCCATTCTTTGAAAATATGACTTTTAGATTGATAAAGGGATGATAAAAAAAAATGAAAAATAGTTTGTTTTTACAGCCCGAATCTTGCTTGCTGAAGCAATAATGCACATAGGCACATGCACCTGCACGGGCCACGTGAAGATTGCCGGTATGGAACGCGCTCACTAACTCCTTCAATTTTATTCCCCCCTGAATATAAACTAATTAAATTAATTTGAGGCAATTAAACCCCCCTCGAAAGTTTCTCAAGGTAGCTTTTTTGTTAATTTTTTCTTCTCCGTAATAAACTTTTACGGAATCATGTTAAAGCCGAAGGACTTATGTACTATAACTCCTCTGACAAACTTTGTGAAACAGATTTGCGCAGATCAATGTACTCGATCTGAATCTCCAAATGTAAGATTTCTCTCGTAGCCAATCGCTACAGTCAACGCAACGACTAAATCAAACATACCATGGTGTGAAAAAACTTTCGGATCGTCATAGACTGTGAGCCATCCAAGTTTGTGATGGTGGTCTGGCTCATCATCCGTAGGAATCTTGTCAAAGTACACGCCGTCACCACTTTTATAGTATCTGGAAATTTCAGTAAATGGCGAAACTTCTTCCTGAACAGCCGGTGTTTGTTTAAGCGCGGATTGAGAGCCAGCTCTCAGAAGCCGGTTAAACTGCCGTAAGGCTCTTTTTTTCGAAGCGGACTCACACTCTCGATACACTGCTAACGCTGGAGGAATATCCCATTCAAAGTAATGTTCGAGGTTATCGAAACACCGATGGAAACAGACGTTTCTTTTCGCAACATATTTCGTTTCGTGTGAATTGATACGCGATTCACGATATCGCGGAAGTGACCCGACTCGCCAATTTTGTCCGTCAATCATCATACTAGCATAGTTGGACATTGGAAGCAGGGGTGCAATCGGAAGCAAGCGCTGTGGGATGGCTTCCCGAAGAAGGTTCCCCAGGTAAATGTCTTTCTGACCTTCATCCCACTGGGCATTAGAAGATACTTTATTATTATCTGTATAACCCTTGGCTCCTATAGCAATTCCTGATCCCTTCTTTTCAATCACAGAGCTACCACGAATTTCTCGTTGCATTTTGACCTCGTAATGGAAATAATCACTGCGGCGATCGAAGATTTTTTCCACTTTCACCAATGGCTCGCCCGTTTCTATGTCCTCAAATACCATTGAGTAACCAGCAGCATTTCGCGTAATGTTAACGAAATACCCAGGTGCGTTTCGACAATGTAGGTGCCGCAACGTGGGGTTGGTTGTGAGGTAGAGATCTGGGCCAAATCTGAGGATGTGGAATTTCCAGAAGGGCAGCTGGTGATCTGGAAAATTGTCTAGTTCGGGCTTCAGATCATTCTTAGACTCAGACTCTAAGAACGGGTTTGGACCACTGGGTTTCTTACGGCGAACTGTTGTGCTGCGCTGCGGTTGGGAAATAATGTGTGTTTCTGGCGAATGGAGGTTTGCGGTTTGGGCACTTTCAGGTGAGGACGCTGGCAGATTGTCGACAATTTCACTGGTCGGACTACTGAAGATTAAATTTTGTCGTGGTATACCGGGCAATGTACTCATATCAGTTTATCTGGATGAGCCAGTAGAAAAAGAAAAAAAAAAAAAAACATTCATTGATTATTTCCCACCGCTTTCCCTTTAATTCATTCCCTTGGGCAGTGCCTCTGTATCATGTGACGCGCTCAATGTCAGCATAACCCAGCCGAATCTTAGTCATGAATTATTATAACCACGAATTCAGTAGATGTACTTCAGAATTGTACAAAAAAACATAGTTGGAGTTTTCCTACCTCTGTATTTATTTAATTTTATTACCATCATCAATTAGTCGCATCGAAAGCATGTTACTATATGAGGTTTCATTCCATTGTTCTCCGATGCAAACACGCTTCGCAGAGATATGCGGCCGCGTCCAAAAGCTGCGTCGAGGCGCGCGTGGCTACCGGGACTGGCTACGGACTTTCGTCAAGCTTTGTCGGCCCAATTTTCATCCTGTTTTTGCGAAGAGCAATACTTTGAGAGACGCTTGTTCGAGTTTTTTTTTTCTTGATATAAAGCTGTGTTCTTTTCATTTGAACTCAGATCAAGTGCTTTTGACCACATAGAGTCCACATAAACGATGATGCACCAGGACGCAAATACTGAAGAGCAATTCACGAACTCTCCTCTGGAGGTATGTAAACCCAGCTAAGAGGCTTTTTATCAGTTATGATTATTGCTTTTGCCTTTTCTTTTTTTTTTCCTTCCCATATTCTCAAGAGTTTTCTGAAAGTTCCACATCCAAATCTAGTATCGTATCAGTTAACTAACTATTTAGAGTGTTCATGGAGACTCGTCTGTTTTGGAAGCTGCAGAGCAAGTCGACAAACAACACTATTTTGCCCCTGACAAAAAACCTAAGATTGATGTTGGTGAAACCGTGTCTAAGTTTAAGTATCTCTTGGGCTTGACAAATTTGTTCCAGCACTTTATCGATTCCAGAGCAAAGTCTGACCCTGTTTTTGCCGAAGTCGTGCAGCATTTGCATAATGACACGAAGCCAGCAGCCAGTGGCTCGCACAGAAGGAGAAAAACCGAAAAAGAGGAAGATGCTGAACTCTTGAAAACTGATAAAGCCACCAGCGATATCACCGAGTTCACTGAAAGCCCTAGCTACGTGCAGGGGCAACTTCGTCCATACCAGATCCAGGGTTTGAACTGGTTGATTTCTCTATATCAAAATAACTTGTCGGGAATTCTTGCCGATGAAATGGGCTTAGGAAAAACTTTGCAAACCATCTCATTTTTGGGCTACTTGAGGTACTACAAAAATATCAAGGGGCCTCACATTGTGATCACCCCAAAATCGACGTTGGACAATTGGGCTAGGGAATTCCAGAAATGGACACCGGATGTGCGTGTCTTGGTATTGCAGGGCACAAAAGAGGAAAGACAGGATCTTATTACTAATCGTTTATTGGCATGTGATTTCGACGTTGTTATTGCCTCCTATGAAATCGTCATTCGTGAGAAATCTTCCTTTCGGAAATTCGACTGGCAATATATTGTTATTGATGAGGCACACAGAATCAAGAATGAGGAGTCTTTACTATCCCAAATCATCCGTTTGTTTCACTCCAAGAATAGACTTTTGATTACGGGAACGCCTTTGCAAAACAACTTGCATGAATTGTGGGCATTGCTTAATTTCATCTTGCCCGATGTTTTTGGTGATAGTGGTGCTTTCGATCTGTGGTTTAATCCAGAAGATGGCGAATCTGCCAATGAAAAGGAAGAGGGCATCGTTGAGCAATTGCACAAGGTCCTCAAGCCCTTCTTACTACGCAGAATTAAGTCGGACGTAGAAAAATCACTTTTGCCAAAGCAGGAAATGAATGTGTATGTTTCTATGACTGATATGCAAAGAAAATGGTACCAGAAATTGTTGGAAAAAGACATTGATGCTGTCAATGGTGCCAATGGTAAGAAAGAATCCAAAACAAGATTGCTTAACATCGTCATGCAGTTGAGAAAGTGCTGCAATCATCCATATCTTTTTGAAGGCGCTGAACCAGGGCCCCCATACACAACGGATGAGCATTTGGTGTTTAACGCGAAGAAAATGATTATTCTCGACAAACTCTTGAAAAAGTTTCAGAGCGAGGGGTCTAGGGTTTTGATTTTCTCTCAAATGTCTCGTATGCTTGATATTTTAGAGGACTACTGCATGTTCAGATCATTTGAATACTGCAGAATTGATGGACAGACCGATCATGCCGACAGAGTGCAAGCAATTGATGACTACAATGCACCTGGGTCATCAAAATTTGTTTTCCTTTTAACCACCAGAGCAGGTGGTTTGGGAATCAATTTGACCTCTGCCGATATTGTTGTTTTGTTTGATAGTGACTGGAATCCACAAGCTGATCTTCAAGCAATGGATAGAGCTCATAGAATTGGACAAACCAAACAGGTTAAAGTTTTTAGATTCATCACTGAAAATGCAATAGAAGAAAAAGTTTTGGAAAGGGCCACCCAGAAGTTGAGATTGGATCAGCTCGTCATTCAACAGGGCAGAAACAGTGGCGGTATCAACTCAGGTGCTCAGCAGAATGGTAAGGTTGCATCCAAGGATGATTTGTTAGATATGATTCAATTTGGTGCTGCTGAGATTTTCAAACAGCAAGGCTCTTCTAGCGAAGGAGACGTTGATATTGAGGCTTTGCTTGCAGAGTCTGATCGAAAGACAAAAGAACTCAACAAAAAGTACGAAAAATTGGATTTAAATGCCCTCCAAAATTTCACAAACGATGAATCTGTTTATGAATGGAACGGAGAGAATTTCAAAAAGAAAGAGCCAACTGCCATCACGTCCATTGGACATGGTTGGATCAATCCCGCAAAAAGAGAAAGAAAGGAGAACTATTCAATTGATCTGTACTATAAGGATGTGTTGAGTGCGGGCTCCAAACCAACCCAAAAAAGTGGACCTAGACCACCAAAACAATTGGTAATTTATGACCATCAGTTCCTTCCACTCAAGCTTCTTGAGCTTCATGAAATGGAAAAGAACTTTTATCGCAAACAAATCAACTATAAGGTTCCTCTCAAGAGTGGAACACCCAAAGACTTGGCTGAGCGCGAGGAAGAGCAAAGATTGGAGCAAGAAGAGATTCTCAATTCTCGCGCTTTAACAGAAGAGGAAAAACAATTGAAAGAGGAACTTTTGACCCAAGGATTTGGTCACTGGAACCGGAGAGATTTTACTCACTTTGTTCTGACATCTGCCAAGTATGGTAGAAATGCCATCACTCTCATTGCTGCCGAGTTTGAGGATAAAACCGTTGAGGAGGTCAGAGAATATGCCAAAGAATTCTGGACTAGATACGAGGAAATCGATGGCTTTGAAAGATACATAACTCAGATCGAAAATGGTGAGGATAAAATAGCTAAAGTCAAGCTCCAGAAGGAAAGCCTTCGCAGAAAGCTTGCGACTTATAGATATCCTCTTCAAGAGCTCGTACTCAAACACCCACCGGCTGCCACGGCGAAAAAGACTTTCACAGAAGAAGAAGACCGCTTTTTGATTGTTCAGATGTATCGGTTTGGCTTGGACCGTGGAGATTTGTTTGAGAGAATCCGTGATGCGATAAGGCTGAGTCCTCTTCTTCGGTTTGATTTCTTCTTACAATCAAGAACCACCGCTGAGTTATCTAGAAGATGTACAACTTTGCTCGCATGTATCACAAAGGAGATCAGTCCCGAGCAAACATCTGCAAAGAAAGAGGGTGCCGCCAAGAGAAAGCTGGAACCAGCTTCGACGAAGAGTGCGCCTAAAAAAAGGAGCCGCACTAGATAAATTGGATTTTTATAAATAAAAGGTAGACTAGTATAAATCATTCATTAGCATTAAAATTTCGTATTGACTTTACGCTATTTGTCATGAAGAGTTTGTGGTCGCATCACTGTGATTATCTTTGCGCTGGTTAAGAAGCTTAACAATTAGTGGTTCTAAAGTTTTAGGGGGAGTGACAGTATCATACCTTGCAACAACTTCACCGTCAAGGTCTATAAGGAACTTCTCGAAATTCCAACGAATCCCGTGAAATCCTATAGGTCCGGCTTTCTCGGCCTTCAAGTGACGAAAGATCGGGTCCTCGCTCTTACCATTGACAAGGACCTTTGATAAGATCGGGAATGAGACATTGAAATGTGATTGCACGTGCTTTTGGATATGAGCATCATCGTATGGCTCCTGGCCACCAAACTGATTGCAGGGAAACGCCAATATTTCAAACCCATCATCACGGTACTTTTCATAAAGATACTGCAATTCACTATACTGCGGGCTGAATCCACAGAGAGAAGCAACATTCAAAATAAGAACCACTTTGTTTCGTAGCGTTTCAAAATCGTAATCTTCGTAGGGCCCATATTTGGCCACTAAAGAGTAGAACAGCTCATTTACCATCTCTTACTTGCTCGGCAACACGATTGGAAATTCATGAGAAAACACGAAAATCGCGTCTGGCTGGCAGTTAAGGAATTGCTTCAAAACAATTTACATCACGTGACTTGACTCGTACCATCTCCAGATTGAAACACTCTGGCAATTACGTTTTTAAAAGGCAAGGATAATTTCTTTTTGGTAAATTCAAAGTTTAAAGGA
>JAJMKX010000029.1:37332-47524 GCA_030569435.1 Metschnikowia koreensis | reverse complement strand
TAAGACTGCGAATGATGATAAAAATTTCCCCCCCTTATTAGTTGGCTGGCTGAGCCTGGGCCTGGGCCTGAGACTGAGCCAAAACTCTCTCCGTTCTCTCTGCATCGAACTCAAAGTCGAAGTACGACTTGTCGTAGTAGTGCACACGGATGAAACCGTCTTCTCCTCCCGAAACGTATCCGGTTCCGTCTGGGTGAACGGCAACAGTGTTCAAAGGACCGAAATGGCCCTTGACTCTGCCGATTTCGTCGGTGAAAATCTTATGGTAGAAACGGGCCTCAAACTTACCCTGAGACTCCGAGGTTGTCGTGACATTACGAGCTTCTTGACCACCACCCAAAATCACAAAGTTTTTACGAGGCGTGATGGCAGCAGTGTTCATGGGCGCGTCGGCCTTGTAGACCTTCAAAACTTCAAAAGTCTCGACGTCGATAAGCGTGGCGTTCTTGTCCTTGGATGCAGTAATAAAATACAGCTTATCTTCTGGCGCAAATTGGATATCGGTGACGGCCACAACTTTTTCTTCGTTGTGGATGCCGTGTGCTTGCACGGTTTGGAGGAATTCACCGGTGGCAGCATCGTACTTGGACACAAAACCATCTTCGTGGCCTGCAATAATGAATTTGCCGCCGGCAGACCAACCGGCCACCGTGACTTTAGTGGCATCTGGTCTGGTCTCAATCACAAGCGAGGGCTCGACTTTCTGGTCGTTGAAGTTGTCGTAGTTGATGTCGTAGAGCGAAATCGCACCTTTGCTGCCCATGACCTTGTCATTAACCGCCAACAACTTGGAGTTATCAGGGGAAAAAGCCACTCTTCTAACTGGAGATGCGGCGTCCCATTTGAACACGTTTTCGCCGGTTTGCACGTTCCACAAGCGGATACTAAGATCGGCGGAACCGGTGGCACAAAGCTCTGTTTTCAGGTCAACGTCGATCGACCAAATCGTACCCTTGTGGCCTTCCAAAGTGCCCAATCTTTCACCATTCAGCGCATACCAAATCAGGGCCAGCGAATCCTTGGCCACGGAAAAAAGAATGTCTCCCTCACGGTTAAATTTGACCTGCGTCAACGAACGCTGGTGGCCCATTAATTTGATGGGTCTCATGGTTTATGTGTGTGTATTAATTTGTGAACAAAAAGTGTGGAGAAAACCCTGTTCTTAACAATTGCACTAGTACAATGCGTGAGAAAAGTTTTCCAAGCTCTCGGGCCGTAGTGCGCGCACCGGAAATGGCGTGGAAATGTGAGAGACGGGTTTTTTTTAGTAAAAGAAATCTGGAGATTTTTGAGGAGGGTAAGTTGTTTTTTTATTGGTAATTTTGATTAAAGAATCAAGTGATTTATTGGGGAAATCACGTTTTTTTTTTTTTTTTCTTTTTTATCTGGAATTTACATCGTTAGTACTGGGATCTTATAGTTTTTGAAATTGGGCCATTGGTTTCTCTATAAAGATCTCGCGGCGGATGAAGAGCTGCGAAAAAACTCTTTTTTTTTTTTTTTTTTTTTTTTTTTTTTTTTTTTTTTTTTTTTTTTTTTTTTTTTGCCTTCGCAGCTGCTCGCACTCGTGTGGGCGGTGGCCACTTCAGGCCCTACTTATAAAAACCCTCATGATTTAGAAAAACTTGTGAAAAGAAATTTCAATCCGATCTTTTGGAGAAATTCAAGGATATATATGAAACATTTCATTTGATAAATCTTGTTAATTTGTTAGTCTTGGGTAAAAGTGAATTGATCGAATCCTTCGTCATCATATTCCCGGATACATAGATCTGATTAACAAAGAAGGAAAGTCTGGTTGCCATTTTTGGAAGGAGGAAACCTCGTCTTTTTTTTTTTTTTTTTATCTTTTAATTGTTCTTTTCTGTGTTTCATTCCAAAGTCATGTTTTACTTATCAATCACCAACTGAAATTCAGATAACCACTTTCTTTTCAGGTCGTCACCTCATTTGCGATTTCTAGGTCGCTAAAAAAACTAGACCACGTTACGAAAACCGAGCTTCAGTTCAATTCTCACGTTATTATAAAATTTTTTTTTATCACTTTTTTCAAATGCCTGTTTGGTTATTCCTTAATTCACCCAATGCTGTTCGGTAGTATTTTTTTATTCTTCTGAAGAAGTCAGAGCCTTTTTAAATTAAGTCGCAGATCTCTACATTTTGAACCAGAAGACATCTCGCTAAGGCGAGACCAGATATTAGTCTTGAAAAATGTTTTGCTGGTGTATTTGTGTTTTTGAACATTTGAGTTTCTTTTTCAAAAACATCATTTTTTCAAAGACCCCTTAGGGCTGATCCGATTGCCAGGGGAGATAATTGCCGCCTGATCACAGAATGATATTTTGGTGCCCGAGGTTCAGGAATTTCATTGAGAAGTGACACACCCACCAGTGCAAATACGTACTGATTTTGTGCACTCTGTTTCCTTTCAACTCACGTCTCTTGATCACGGATTGAATTGCTTAACCGGGACTTATTAGATGGTTTCATAAGGGCCAACAATCCAAGTTTCTAGGTCGTCTCGAACAATTTGCAAATTTTCTGAAGGTTTTTATCGCTGAGTCTCAGGGGGTGTTTTCTTGATCTATGTAATGATTCTTCTACCTTCGAACGGAAATTTGATTTTCAGGCACGGGCTCTTCTCAATAGATTATATGAACTTTGTTTTCAATAGATTGAAATAGTTCCCAATACGAAGAGCGAATGATTATTTGTTTATAAGCTTTTTTCTTTTATTTTTTTTTAACTCTTTTCTTTTATTTTCATTCTTTTTCTCGACCGAGGGCCCATAAACCGACAACAAATTTCCGAGTCAGAAGCCATTATTACCCCACAGGACTTTGAGACTTTTTCAACGCTAACTCTTTCCCCTCCCCACCAGTAAGCCGCGAAAAGCATGCGGAAATTGATTTTCATGCATGAATACGTCCTCCCGCAAGAGGGGTTTTCAATACAGTGAGACTTCGACGATACACATAGGAATGGAACCTGATTATCGGAAGGTCCCCTACATGCGGAATATTACCTCCGATACCGGGTCGGATATCGGGTCGGATATCGGGTCGGAAACGCGGGCAACGTGTGTCGCGCGCTATACCTTCAACTTTTGATTGACTCACTGACTCACTCACTCACTGGTTTGCCCCATGTGGGCTCTCCATTTGTAATACGAGGTGTAGTTAAAAACAAAATTCGGAAGTATGTTTTCGAACATCAAACAAGAATCCCAAATCACCTCAAATTGACTTTTCGATTATTTATACTGTTGTCAAAAATCGGTTGCAAAGATAAAAGCTGCACAAGTTGGGACAAAACACAAAAAAAAAACATACGAACCATCAATCTTTATAGCGAATGCCAACTAATGAAAACCATTGCTTGTGTTGGATTTTTAGCAAAATCTTTTGTTTCATCGCTTTTCTGGCATTGTGGAATAAATTTACATACTTTCCCCGGCAAAAAGAGTTGAAAAAGCTAAAGACATCCAGTCCTTAGATCCATTCCTACGCACCAGATCTAACAAATATTTCTTGTTGTCGTACCACGAACCAAAAAAGTTAAGGCTGAAGCCGTGCGCTTCCCCAATTGGGAAAATATAAATGCGCAAAAGCAGTGAAAGCCGTTTGCTTGAATTTGATTAGCCGCGCTGTCAGGAAACAGTTAAATTGTTTTTTCCTGTCGTATTTGCATCTCGAAAAAAAAAAAAAAAAAAGGGAGCAAGTAGCACAATTCCTTAGAGTTCCATCAGTATGAACAAATAGAAAAGTTTCAGTACTAAAAGGTTATTTTGAAAAGAAAAGGAAAAAGAAATAATGGGTAAAAAAGTTTGCCGACTAACCAAAAAGGTAAGAAAAAAAAATACAACAAAGGCGCCTTGCTTTCATGCAGTGGTTTAAAAGCCGAGAATATATTCCTGCAGCGCGCATGACGATCATATGTGTTTTGGAGCTTTGCATGAAGATGTGGCTTTTTCCCCTCGAAATTGGACAATTGCTTTTCGTGGAAGAATTTGCTAAATGGAACAAAAGTATGCTCAATGGGAGATTTTGTCAATTTACAGAGATCCCAATAACCACTTCCTTAATTGGTTCCAAGGCTTATTAAAGCAGCAAAAGAAGGGAAACACTTATTGGAGTTGATGTTCCACGACAGAACGAAATCATTTTTACATAATTATTACTAACAATGAGACCGATGTATGGTTAGTATCCCTGAACACAAGAGAAATGAAGCGAGGGACTAGGATTTCAATTTCCACAACTATAAGGGCTCCGTTCTTCGGCGGCTTTAGGGATTTTCAAATAGTAATTTGAAAATTTGACCAACACTCCTCGATAGCGAACTTTGCTTAATTACCTCGATAATAAGGAGAATTGTTGGTGGGCTAAGCTAATCCAAGCAAAATATTCTTTTAGCAAAAGGCAAGAAACCAGCAAAAAAAAAAAAAAAAAAAAAAAAAAAATCTAAACGAGTAATCACGGAATGGCCCATTCCAACAGAAAAGCAGTCGAAGATTCTATCACAAAAAGAAAACGTCTGCAAACTTCCTTACAGCTTTCTAACTTTCTAGGTGAAAACATAATAGATTGGAATCATGAAGTCGTATTTTCGAGTACACAGAACGAAAAATCACTCGAAACTGAAATTGAGTGCTACGAAAACTTTCCGTTTCTTGACGATGAAAAGAGTGATTTTGGAGATACCGAGATCGTTGAGGGCTCGAATACTTCTTCAACGATCTTTCATGATCCAAATACAAAAACTTTTGATCAAGGAACAGAAAAAGGCCCGGAACCTGCTCAAGCACAATATTATGATGCTGCACATGTAAGAGAATCTTTAAGTGATTTTAAAACCCCTTCATCCTTCAGCACACAAAAACAACAAGACGACCTCTCCTCTGAAAAAGAATCGAAACAGGCCTCTTCTGACTGCCTGATTTTGTCGGACCAGGAATATAAAGGCTTCACAGATTTGTTGGCGTCAAAATTAAAGTTTGGCTCGGAGAACATTGTGGAAACATGCATTGGACTTATTCCAGTGATGAAAAAAGTCACGCCTCAAAACTATGGAGAATTTTTGGTTGCTGTTTTGCGAAAAATTCTGATCAATATATCTTTCGAGGAATTTCACCACTTACTCTATCGCCGTGTGAAGTCCGTTTCACTTAGTTGGCTCGATAACTTCTGTATTCAAGCTTTTGTCAACAACTTAAAGGGCCTGGATCCTATTAAAATATGTTCTTTTATCGTTGAAGCATTTGAATTGTCGCACATGAAACCCAATCCCAATGACCCCGAGTCCATGAAAACAATATTGCTTGTTCCCATTAATTTCGAGGAATTTATAAGAAACTTTTTTGCGATAAAAGTTATTTTAGACTCATTAACAGTTATTGAAAAATCTTCTGCAGCTCCAAACGCCATATCACGCAAGTCGGTCCACAAAGCTTACTGTGAAATATCAGGAAGGTTGGCTAAAATTCCCAAGAAACAGACCAAATCAGGCCAAAAAAATAAAAGTATTGTCGTGGGAGTTGCTCAACTAGGTAAACTCATAAAATTAGTATATCCCAACTTGGAAATACGCCGTTTGGGGAGCAGGGGTCACTCCAAATCTTACTACTTGGGCATAGAATGGAATGAATCATCCATTGATAAGGAAATGATTTCTAGACTTGGCTTGGAGTCTCCTAAATCAGCACGTCGTTCAAAAGCTCACCAGAGGCCAACCAAAGAAGACTCAAATTCAGAGTTAGAAGCGCCAGAAATAGAAACTCGTGAGTCGAAAATGCCAGGAATCAAACAGAACAACATCAATGTAATCAAAATTACCAATAGAGAACTGACTGCTTCATCTTATAGTTTTGTTGATGCATCCAGAAAGTATCCGCTTGCCTCGTGTCAGCCTCGATCGTGGAGAATGATTGCAGGGAAAACACCTAAGCAATCAAGCTGGTGCAGAATAACTATGTTGAGTTCCATGAAATTTTTGAAGACGTATAACGTTGAAATGTGGCCAGTTGTGAACAACCTTTGTCGTAATATGTTCAAAGCTTCAAATATGAGTAGTTTTGCGGAGGATTTTATCGAGAGAATGAACATTTTGATTCGTGGGAAATCCGAAAAAGAAGCATTTATGCATTTATATCTCACGATATTATGCTCACTTTTTCCAATTGTTCTTACATCCGATAAAGAATTAAATCCGGAAGATAAAATAAAATTCCGTCATAACTTGGGGGTTTTGATCAGCAGAGTTTTGTCCGAAAACTTCAACTTGCCGAATGCCGAGCTGAACCACCTTACAAACTTTTTGAATATCATTAGAAAAATGATTCATGTCAACAAGATGACCCTGTCGCAAGTCAAAACAAGTTTAGGCAGAGGTATCATACAGGAGATAAGCTTCAGACTCCAGAGACCAGCAAATTCACAGTTTGAGATTCATGGCCGAACTTTGTTACAGGAAAGTATTGGGAAAGCTGTCATTTTAGCCTCCAAGGCTTTCGGGTTGGCGTTTGTGCAATTACAAAAAAATGAGCCCGAAAAAGAAAAATTTCTCGCGAGTGTCATTGAAGCATTCGTCTATTTTGCCAATTCTGCTGAACAGACTCTACTTGATTTCGCAAGGTCATCCAGATCACACAATCTAAAGCATCTCACCTATGATTTTCCCTATCAATTGTTTAGGCGACTGTCGAAGCTGTTCCATCAAATTTGCCTTTCTGACCCTTTTGTAAAAGAGTTGCCAATCAACGTCATCAATTTTATTGTTCATCAGATAAACAAGGAGATACAAAATGCGAGTTTCAAAGGTTTTGGTTTGCAAGACAGTGAACGAGCTCAGGAAACATTCAAGGCCTGGTGGATACATTCGGCTTTGACCGAAGAGTATTTTGTGATTCTTGGCGAGATGGTTGGTTTGAGTGAAAAGTTGAGTGAGGTTTGAGCAAACATCCGCAACAGGCCTTTTAGTCAAAGTTCAAATGTGATCTGCTGAGCCAAAATTCCCATGAATCATGTTCTTGAAGATAATGGAATTGACTTGGATCTGTAATATCTTGTCGAAGCTTGTGGAATATAGAGACATTGATTGGTTCAAGTGGGCTTGACAATTTTCATCAGAAACTCTGGTCGTTAGAGGAATGCGTGGGATAGACAAGTTGAATAAGTATGTATATAAGGAACAGAAGCAAAATTAGTTTTCCAAAACATTGTTCATTTAGGTACTGTTTCTTGGTGCGAGATGAAAGTAGTATTTACTCTCCTAAGTTTGAAATGCAAATAACTCCGAAGTTTCCAAAGGCAAAAATCTCAAAAGTACGACTTGAAGGCCATGACAGAGGAGTATTCTTTTGATATTGGGGATGATGAGGTGGTAACCAAATAGACGATGATAGTCAGTATTTATACTGCCTAGTATGTGAATAGAGGATCCAGTCCCCGGTTCAAGGATTTGTCAAGAATTAGAGTATTTCCTGGATCTCAAGACTCTAAGCAAGTTCGTAAAACATTTAATGTCAAAGGTGGATCGGATTTGTGCTAAATCCCTTCTTTTTTCTCTTGCATCTAAATTACATTGCTTGTTTGTATTTCTTATTTGACTTGGAATTGAAAGAATTGAGAGCTTGATCAGCATGTTTGACCATTTTTGCTATTGTCTATATAGAATGGAATAAGTCTTGTAAGCTGATCTTCAATGAGTAAAATCGTCTATCGGTTGATTAGGATCGTGACTTTGAGAATCACATGCTTGGGGTTGTGAAGTGGAAAACTGCAAATTTTCTGACTTGAACCTTTTCTTCTGTCTATTATCTCTGGTTATTCAGGTAAAACTCGTTTGTAATCTTAAAATTTCATGGCTTGGGTTTTTATCACTCACATCGAATTTCATATTTTAATGTTTTTATTGTCCATTTTTGAGCTCAGAGCAACAATTCTCAATCTCAGGGCTGCTTGTACCAGTTCTAAATGCCTCAAACATTCGCCCATGACGTTAACTTTCTTTACATATTACTAAATCATTAGTTTCTCACTATGAAATGATCTAAATTGATAAAAATTAAAAAAACCAAACAAAAAAAGCGAAAAAGGGTTTAATAAGTTCATCATTTGTTTGAATTATTTCAGCACAATTCTATAATGTGGACAAAGAATTAAACCATTTTCTCTTTTCAGAAATGAATGGCGAGATGGATTAGGAAAGAAGGTTTTCAGAAAAGCGTTGGCCACAGATTCGTGACATCCGTTGGCGTAAATACAATTGGTTCAGTTCATATCCATGAAAACTCTGAAATCGTTACAAACAAAAATTCTGGAGACTTTTGAAGTTTTAAGTACATCCGAAAAAAGGAAAAAAAAAAGGAAAGAAAAGAAAAACATAAAGAGAGAGAAAGGGAAATCAGGAGAGGGGTGATCTGGGTTTCCATCGAATTACAAGATCGTTGACCGGGGATGTCACCCCACAAGTTGCCAAAAATAAGCGCATTACTTAAAAAAACAGCAGGATTGTCTTCCAGTTACCGGTTCGGGAGACTCTCAGGCATTTTTGCAGGGTCATATAGCGAAGAGCACTAGGAAGGACACGCTTTGTCAGGAAAGGGATCTAAGATTAGATTTACTCTCGTAGAAAATTGTGGCTTCTAAGATTAGATTTACTCTCGTAGAAAATTGTGGCTTCTTTGAGGTTGAACTGGCGAGGCAAGAACATTGTTGTTTCACAAATACAAAAGTGCAGAGTATTGACGACACGAAATTGGCTCCAAGTACTCGGAACTTCGACAGTTTTATCAGCCTTGTGTGTAGAATTTTCTCAAAGACCGTCGAAAAATGAAAATTGATTACGTAATGTCAGAAACATATTATGGGTGATTGCTCAAAAAACTTACGTCAGATAATGACCCAAAAAGGAAGGTAATATCTGTGCACAGAATACTACTAGTTAGACGTCTAACTGCAAAAGATTTGAGAGTTGGGATAGCAATTTCTTCTTGAAAATGCCACCCACTAAAAGATTTCTTCGGTAGCTTGCATAGTAGCAGATATGTGTTTTTTTTTTTTTTTTTTTTTTTTTTTTTTTTTTTTTAATTTTTCAAATTCGAAACCATCTTTCGATGACGAAAAATGACTCAAGGCTAAACCGAAATGTGAAAGATGACTCTATTTCAATGACTCATGGATAAATCCCGCTTTTCTGAGACTTCTTAGTGCATATCCCTCAGGCCATGCGCTTACACGGCCCTTTGTGTAACCTCTCCACCTGATAAGTCCCGAAGAATTTTTTTATTTCTTTTTGCTTTCAAGAGAACCGCCATCTATGGTATTGGGATGCTCTTTCTTATGCCACAGGAGGAACGAGATAATCTGTTCTAAAACGATTTTGCTGCTGTAGGTGAGAAGTTGTAATTCGACAATTTTATTGATGACTTACAGAGCCCCGACTGGAAAGGTAGAATCCCTCTTCCTGCTCGCAGTATAAACTAGTTTGGGAGTTTTGTTGGAAAATAATTAGTTTATCAGTGCAAATCTCGTCAATTACTGATTTTTCAGATGCGGTTACTGAGTCGCTCTTTTAGCTCCAATTTTATTGATCACAAACTAGATCTCCGAGCCGCAACTTATTAGGTGGCTCAATTAGTGCTGGAAAATCTGGCTCGTTAGATCGTCTTGAATAGCTTTTAAATCTTTTAAAGATGTTTGAGGGGGAATTTATCTACTCCTTCTCTAAACTAAAAAAAAAAAAAAAAAAAAAAAAAATGACACTCTGGGACAAGGCACAAGATTTCTTCAATAAATTACATGTTCCTTCTTCCCCCGAGACCAAAATTCTTTGAAAGTGCTCACACAAAATATGCAAATACTTATTTTAATCTCGATCCCGATTCATTTTTACATCTCTGATGAACTATTTCGGAAGGGCAACGTTCCAGCCCCTTTTAATCGGATTCAAAGGGAGTAGAGATTCTCTTTGTGTACATTTCTTAGATTGGCCTTTACATTTTTTGTTTATCATTCTTGCGCATTCCAATTATTTATCTTTTAATTAACTTTACATATACTTTTGCGGCATTTTTGCGGAGGCATCGCGTGGCCGGTCTCGGGGCGAACACGTGTATCGTACTTTCTTTCGGTAATATGACGGAATTCGTCTTCGATTCGCTCGTTTTATGCCAGAATCACTCCTGATACAT
>JAJMKX010000029.1:14344-37232 GCA_030569435.1 Metschnikowia koreensis | reverse complement strand
AAAACAAGATCTTATCAAGGTATTATTTTTTATAGAATCGCCGCACACATCTCCAATCGGGAATAGCGCGCAAGAGTAGCGAAAGCCGCGCGAGATTAATGCACTAAGCCGCGCTGTGATGAGTTTTCTCTCAAATTCCAAGCTATATGAAATTTCAATCTATTGTCTTTATTTTTCATAAAATGGAGATAAAATATCCTATCTTCGAATTAGAACCGATGAAAATTTCTCAATATTGCTGGGGAAATTTTTGCGGTAGTGGTAGCACATAACTAGGATGCACCGGTTGCCGAGAAGAAATTCTGCACCTCGCATGATGCGTGTTTTTTTTTTTTTTTTTTTTGTCTTTTTTTAGGGTTTTTTGCATCGATATGGGACTTTCTTTTTTTATGAACTTCACAATTGCAATGAAGTGAGACGGATAACGATTAGCGATTATTGAAAGAGATAAAGAAAAGTCTATTCGAGAAGAAAGATTTGGATTTGAAAATTATCGATAGTAATAAATCTTGCGCCCATTAGGTTTAAACGCATTGTTCGAGTGGACGAGCTCGTAAATCAGCTGCTTGAGTCATACAAATGATTTCTGGCCCCATCGAGTGAGAATTTCTCCACGCATTTACCGTAACGTTACTTTACATAGAGATGCCAATGAATGGTTTGTATCCCTGAACGCAACAATGGTGACGCACAAAAATGTGGTCTTGATCATTTAAGGCTATGAAGGCCCAATCTTCTAATACTCTCGTCGATGAAAAGAGATTTTGGCTAACAAAGAATTTATTTGATTGTCGAGAATTAATGCAAAAGCTGCAGAATTGAATATAGTTTTCCAAACATCAAAAGATTAGTAGTTGAGTCAAAGTACTTCAACATCGTCCACCAAATACATAAACCTGCTGAGATAATTTGTGACACAATATTACTTGGATTTGCCTTTTTTCGTGGCTAAATACTTCAAGATTTATGCCAAACTAATCAAGGAATAAACCTTCACAATGACAGATTCTAGTTGGGAAGCAAAGAGTGAAGAATCTATGCCCAATAATAATGTAAACGAACATCTCTTGAATAGATTACACGACGGCGCCAATGAGTCATCAAGATATGCCATAAATGTCGGCGCAAACCCGAGCGACTACAACGGAATCCCTATCTTTTCGAACAGAAAAGACTGTTTTACACCCCAAAGTGACATTTCATTACCATATAACTTCTCAACTCCACCCGCTTGTGATAACGATGGTAATAACATCACTGGGACATTGATCAGTTCAAAACAATTAGCGCCAATCAATGCTGGTGACGAAAACCAAATATCCAATCTAGCATATACGAGCAATGCAATTCCACAGTTAATTCAAGAGCACTACGGTGATTCTACCAATGCAATGAATGTTCCAAACCAGCCCGATAATACATTGCTTAATTCAATTTTTCCACAACACTGCTTTGACTTTGTGGGTGACTGCAGGAGCAGTTCTTTCTCAAAACTGTCAACCATTAGTCCTGACAGAGAGTGCTTCACCAACTTGCTTGCGTCAATAATCAAACTTGATTCAAAGAGTGTAATTGAAATTTCTTTTGAGCTTATCCCATTGATGAAAAAAGTAACCCCTCAAAACTACGCAGAATTTTTGGTGGGCTTCTTGAGAAAAGCTCTGCATGCTATACCTTTAGATGAGTTCTACAATTTACTCTATCCTGCCAAAAGCTCTGTTGCAAGAAGTGGGGCTAATGGAATCAAAATAAATGATTTCTTTCACGGTTTATCAGGACTGAAAGCTCTCAAACTTTGCTCTTTTATTGTTAAGGCTTTCGAATCATCTCACATGAGTACCAATCGCAGCGAACCAGAGTCAATGAAAAATATTTTTCGTACCCCTGTGAACTGTGAGGAGTTTAAGCGTACATTCTTTGCGTTAAAGATACTTTTTGACTCTTTCAAATTGGTAGACAGGCTGCTTTCTAGTGACAAAGCTATTTCGCGCAAATCAGTTTACAAAGCCTACTGTGAAGTGAGTGGAAGGTTTACTAAATATTTTCTGAAGCCAACTAAATTAGTGAAAAAAAATGCAAAACATGCAATGGGAATTGCTCAATTTGGGAAGCTCACAAAATTGGTGTACCCCAACTTAGAGATCCGGCGCTTGGGGAAAAGAGGCTACTCCAAATCGTATTATTTGGGAATCGATTGGAATATGTCCATTATTGATGAGGATATGAGTCTTAGACTCGGAGCTGAAGCTCCTAAAAACTCTCATAGTCTGAAATCCAAGAATAAACCAATGATAATCCCTCAAAAGCCGGAAGATCCAAAGTTAAAACAGAAGGAGTTCGTCAAAAATATCTTCACAAGCAAAACTATGAGGATCGACAATTCTTCTTATAGCTTTTTTGACACTTCAAGCAAATTTCCCGAAGCAAATTGTCAATTAAGGGCTTGGAAGCACTCCACGGGGAAAGTTCCCAAACAATCAAGCTGGGCAAGATTCACGATGCTAAAGTCGGTGAAATTCTTGAGGGAGCACAAAGTTGACATGTGGCCAGTTATCAATAATTTCCAGTGCAACATTCTTTCAAGCAAGGATCCATATATGTTTTCGACGGACTTTATTGAGCGAATGAAGATTTTGATCAGTGTTAAATCCGACGAGAAAGGATTTATGCATTTGTATCTTATCACATTGCTTCTACTCTTCCCGGTTATTCTTTCTTCTGATAAAGAAGTTGAGCTCAAAGATAAAGTGCAGTTGCGCAAAAACATGGGACTTTTCATTAACAAAATATTGTATGAAAGGTTTGATTTACCAGCAGTCGAATCAAATTACCTCAATAATCTCCTAAACATTATAAGAAAAATGATTCACGTTAATGAGATGACTCTGTCGCAAGTCAAAGCAGGGCTAGCTGAGAAAATAATCAAAGAAATTAGCCTTGGTCTCCAGAGACCAACAGAATTTGATTTTTACAATAAAACCGTATTGGAGGATAATATTGGCAAGGCGGTTGTTATGGCCTTTAAAGCTTTCAGACCGGCGTCGGCGCACTCACAAGAATACGAGGAGGAATATGTTAAATCCATCGCAGATGTCGTAGAGGCATTCGTCAATTTTGTTAATTTGATAACAGAAACGCTACTCGAATTTGCAATGAAAATGAGCTCACAAGATCCCGAGGATCTCACATTTGATTTTCCCTATCAGTTAATTAAACGGCTGGCGCCATTATTTCATCAAGTTTGTCTTTGTGACCCTTTTATCAAGGTGTTGCCGATCAGAGTTATCAATTTTATTGTGGCTCAAGTAAATAAGGAGGTCCAGAATGCTTGTCTCAATGGATTTCTCAGGCAAGACCATGAATTAGCAAAAGAAACTTTCAAAACTTGGTGGATACATTCAACTTTAGCGGAGGAATATTTTACGATTCTTGCCGAAATTGTTGCTTTGAGTGAGAAGTTGAGTGACTTTTGAGCATACGCACGCATGAGCATTAACTAGCGATTGGAAGTAAACAAGAAATTGCCATTATCTCAAAGCCATATCCTGAAATGACTGATATAAAGTAAATTTAAAGTTGCAAAGATTGTAGATATGTAGAATCTTCAGAATAAAAACACGCAGTTTGGGTCAATATCAAGGCTTAGAGAATAAGATGTGTCCAACTAGAGATGATTGATATTTTTCGGTGTAGAGATTTGAAGTATTAACTAGCTTGCACCACCAGAACGATGTAGATATACCTTCCAAGGGACTAAACGTTTTTTGATACATCGGACCCTGTCTTAATTCAATCCGGGGGAACTTTGTATGGTTAGGGATGTTTGTTATATCTAGCTTTAATTGTTGAAGATGTAGATTCACTCAGAATCTCCAAAGGATGGTAATAAACATTTCATTTTTTCCAGCAGACTCTGGCAAAAGATAAATTAGTCCGAGTTAAGCTTTAAAGCCGCTTTTAAGAAGGAAATGATTATAATGAACGGTAAAAGCAAAGTTTTGTGATGATTTCTGCTCATCAGCCTGGGATGTCACAAAAAGAAAAATAATAAGGAAGACTTTGTTTGAGAGCAAGAAACCAAAATACCCCTCCATGATTTAAATCTGCCAGGTGGATCTGATTTGCTTCGAGTGCTGATTCGTTTCTTCTATCCTTCTGTGAGTATCACCAAAACCTTGCTTGAACATTTGACCATGACTGACTGATTATCTATCTTACCAGAAAGGAGAAAATTAAGTTGAAGAAAACTAAGTTCAAGAATCGTCATTTTCAAGGGTAAATTCAAAAACTAAACACTGGCGTTTTTTGTCTGCTTGTTTGTCTCTTCAAAGAATTTTGGGTCTTTGCACGATTAAAAGTTTGGAAATCTCATGAGGTGGGGTTAACGGGGGAAGGTCAAATGAAACACCTTAAGTAATCAAGAGCAATTTCATCTGTAGAGCCCCCGATGTTTTTGGTAAAGCCTGTTTGCCATTTACCAGGGTCTTATAGTTGAGGGTTGTCATTTTCATGCAGTTTTTTTTTTCTTTTTGATGGGCTTCTTAGAATTGTGAAAGATCATCTAAAACTTGTGGTCATAGGTACGAAATCAAACTAACATGTATGGTGATCTGATCGGTTTATAAGATGGAAAGGTAAATTTTTTATATAACATTAAGTAGTCTCAGACCCAGCTTCTGTTGAATTGTTCATTATTATCTTGTTCTGGGAACGCGAGTAATTTGGTCACCATTTACTCTTACTGTTTAGGTAAGGGTTTTTTTTTGGCCCATACGATTTTTTTTTCTGAAAAGTCACGACTTCGGTTAGATTGAAGAGATCTTGTTTCTCTTCAGTAATCACCGTCAATGTTTTTTTTTTTTTTTCTTTGTACTACAAAATAGCAAACTTTACTTAGGAAAAATCTTTCATGATTCCTTTTTGATAGAGAGAAATGATGCAAAAAGACTAACGTTTTATCTTTTTTTTTTTATTTCTTTGTTTTGGGTGATGCTAACTAAGCAAACGTAAAATTAAAAATCCAACAGGAGGGATTTAAAATGGTTCCATTACCATCTTCGTTGACATAATTGTTACAATAGAGGAAGAGAGGTATAAAAGGATCTTTAATCTCGGTGCGACCCAGACTTCATCTCTTCCAGAAAGCAAAAAAAAAGGGAGAATTTAAGACTACATACTACTTGACGACTTCACATGTATTTCACGTGAGCGTTTCAATTAAAATAAATGCCAATTCTGGATCAAAAGTTCTACAAGTCCTAAATAATTCAAGAAACGGTTTTCAAAAAAATTGCCATATTCTCCTGTAAGTAAAAGGGAGGGCATACCCGCACTGAAAATTGCAACAATTTTACGACAACAGCCCCTCGCATTTATCGGGTAGTAGGGCGTAGCTAACGTCTGGTCGCATGCTCGGACATGTTCTTGCATAACGTCGTGTACACAAGAGCCGTGAGCCACAGAAAAGTCGCCATGCGTTATGTTGCCTCGACTTTGGTGTGTGTGTGTGTGTTTGCTTGCAAGCTCTGTTGTTTTTCACATTTGCCCCTTTACTCCAGTTTTTATACGCCTTGCAGAAATTCTGAGTTCATGATTTAAACTTTTGGGGTTTACATATAAATCTGATGAAAAGATTTATGTAAAAGTCCCTAGAAAACTTTCGGACGAAGAAGAAAGTCCTTTGTTTTGAGATGAATGGGGTTATCGAGAAACCAAGAAAATTAAAAAGGAAAAATAAATCAGACATTTTCTGTCGAAATTTACAATCAAGTTTTAGCTCCTTATATTCGACTGTTTTCTCTTGTTGTGCTTCATGTACAATTTCGTTTAAATGCCAGACTGCTTTTGCCGCCAACCAATGGGAAAAAGCGCGCTTAAGGAGCGAGCGATGTGATTGAAAAATATTGACCGCTTTCCCCTGCAAGTGAGTTTTGGAAGCAACTTCCCAGTTTCACTTTTGAGTTTCATTAATGGCAAAGAAATCCAGCGAGCATAATTTTAAGAGAGGAATTTTGAACTTTTAAAACATTTCGGTCTTAAACACCCTAAAAGGAATAAAAAAAAAAGAGAAAAACAACAAAAACAACAAAAAATCAGGTTGTGGACTTCGGTGTTTTGTTTCTTGGAAAGAGAGTAGCGGCCGGTTTTCAGCTTGCTAGGTATATGTGCAGTGCGCATGGTTTTTTTTTTTTTTCTTTTTATGTACCTCCACGTCACAGTGGAGACTTTTTTTTTCTTTCGGAATCGATTAATCGCTTTTTATGACATGACTTCTTGCCTGAAGTTTAATAACTAAAATTGGGAATCTAGGGTGATTTTTCTTCTCAAGAATCTCGGATGAAGAGACATCGGTCTTCGTATTTTGGCGTGCGTTTTAACATAAAAATTGACCGATTTTCCAACAAGGTATTTCTAAAAAATCAAAAATGTAGTTGTGCAGAATGCCAGTCTTCTCGCAAGCTCTTGCGTAAGATGGTTATGATCCCCGAACTTGGTAAACGGAACGCGCCGGACTCTGTTGTCGAAATTATCAGCTATAAAGCCTCCGTAATGGGTCCATTCCTATATTGTAGCCAAATGGAGGATTTGAGCAGGCATATAAAAAAGGTGACTTTTCCATCAAAGGTCGAATTAAAGAAAAAGAGTTTTTACTGTTCCTCAATATATGCACTTGCCGAAATCCCTTTGCAGAAAGGATTTGTTGCTGGTGAGGGTATTCGAGTCTGTCAAGCTTCGTGTATTAAACGTTCTTAAACAATGGTAGATTTGGGCCATGAGGAATTCGAGTTTGGTACTACTAGAACAGATTCGATGCTCGATGCGTTGTATCAGAACGCCGGTGAGCCAAACCAATATCTTACGTCTTTAGAAGCCAACTTTACCGACTCCAACGAGAACCTTGATTTTTCTCAAACTAATTCCAAAATCTTGTCTAATGAGTGCTTCAAATATCCAAACATTCTAACTATTTCCGGATCAGGAATAAGAGATTTCATGGAGGTAGAACATGAGGGATATGTGAAAAGTATCCAACTGGTCGCGGATGATTCAATTTCAACGGCTAAAATGAAAGAAATCCAGGAAGAAGAGAAATACCAACAAGGTCGAGAACAACGGTTTTTCTCCACACACCAAACCACCTTCATAACCGAGAAAAGTGATACATCAAGGAATTCAGAATTTTCAGAAGGTGTAACTTTTAACGACAGTGGTTCCAAAAACAATTCGACTGACGAAAACCTGACTCCAGAATATGAAACAAAAAGCTTGACCGAGATATTGGTGACAAAACTAAATCTGGGATCACAAGAGTTTTTGGAAACTTGTTTCGGGCTCATTCCAGCCATGAAGAAAATTACTCCTCAAAACTATGGAGAATTTTTGGTCGGGGTCTTGCGGGAAATTTCGGATGAATTCACTCTAGAAGAGCTATACACATTACTTTACCCACAATTTAAGCCCTTCACAGCTGATAGAGATTGTGAGTTTGAGATAAAAGATTTTGTCCGTAACTTAGAAGGGCTGGATTCTATCAAACTTTGTTCATTCATAGTTCGAGCATTCGAATTATCGCACATGAGCACCAATTACAATGAACCAGAGTCAATGAAAACTATATTGCTTGCGCCCGTGAATTGTGAAGAGTTTAAGCGCACGTTTCTTGCGATAAAAATTCTTTTTAACTCTTTCAAAACAAAAGAAAGTCCACTTACGAGTAAAAATGCTATTTCGCGCAAAGCAGTTTATAAGGTTTACTGCGAAGTTTCAAAGAATTTGGCTGCTCATATGAAAAAACCTATCAGAAGCAGCAAGCGAAAAAAAAGTACAGTGATGGGAATTGCTCAATTCGGTAAACTCACCAAGTTAGTTTTTCCAGACTTGATGATACGCCGGTTAGGGAAACGGGGTCACTCTGAATCCTACTATTTGGGTTTGGATTGGAATAGTTCCAATGTTGGTGAGGATATGATTCTCAAACTTGGTTTGGCCTTTCCTATAAAAGCCTGTCGATCAAGAACTGACCATAAGTCAAAGCAAGGTGAAATAAGGGCAAGAAAATACGGCACAGAATTAAAATATTCTTCTGATGAATCTTCCGAACGTGCGAGTGTCAAGACAAATGTCCTGCCATATAGCTTTGTCGACGCTCACAGCAAATTTCCAGGTGGAATGTGTCAGCCAAGAGTTTGGAAACATTCTACAGGAAACATACCTCAACAATCCGGCTGGTCTATAATAGCCTTATTGAAATCAGTGAAATGTTTGAAGAGCTACAAAGTTGATGTATGGCCAGTCGTTCTCAATTTCCATCGCAATATATTTTTGAGCGAATTTCAGTATGTGCTTTCGACGGATTTCATTAAGCAAATGAATATTCTTATCAGTGGTAAATCGGATGAAAAAGGTTTTATGCACTTGTATCTCACTATTTTGCTTCTAATCTTCCCGGTTGTTCTTGCTTCTAACAAAGAAGTTGATATCGAGAATAAGGTACTGTTGCGCCGGAACTTGGGTTATTTTATCAACAATATCTCTCGTGAAAAGTTTGATTTGCCAAATACCGAATCAAATTACCTTATAAACTTCTTGAACATCATTAGAAAAATGATTCACGTCAATGAGATGACCCTGTCACAAGTGAAAACAGGATTAGCCGAGAGCATAATAGGGGAAGTGAGTCAGTATTTTGAGAGCCTTAAGCTGTTTGACTTTTGTGACCAAACTATTCTAGAAGACCTCATTAGCAAGGCGGTGATCATGGCTTCTAACGCTTTCAGACCAGCGTTTGTACACGCACAAAAAGGTAGAAATGGAGATACAGCATTTCTTGTGAAGGTCATAGACGCATTTCTAAATTTTGCTAACTCTACAAACCAAATTTTTATTGAGTTTGCCAGATCATCAAGATCACAACAGAAGCTTCTCACTTGTGATTTTCCCTATCAATTATTTAGACTACTGTCGAAGCTGCTTCATCAAATTTGTCTTAGTGATCCTTTGATCAAAGATTTGCCAATCAACGTAATCCGTTACGTGACCTTTCAAATAAACAAGGAGGCTCAAAATGCGAGTTTCAAAGCCTTTGGCTTGCAAGATCATGAATTAGCCAAGGAGACATTCAAGACTTGGTGGATACATTCAACGTTGATCGAAGAATATTTTATGATTCTAGCCGAAATTGTGGTTTTGAGTGAAAAGTTGAAAACCTAATCAAATTGATATGAGCGTGTGAAATCGTAGAAAGTTCACATCAAGTGGATTTTCACGAAGATATTTGGCGGGTTTTAATCATATCAGCAAGTGGTTCTCTACTCGATCTATTGATAGAATTATGAATTTGAATTTGTAAGGGTATTCAGGTTTTCTTGTCAAAATTTAAAATTTCTCTCCTCTCACCAAATCGTTATCATTACTTCTCAGGGGACTCAAAGGAATCAGATTTTTTTTTTTCTTTCTCTAAGTCATATAAACATGAAGTTTCTGATATTTTCTTTCGAACAATGCTTCTTTATAAAAGACTTTATTGTACTTACATTGGAAACGAGGTTAGGAGATTCTATGATTTCTTTTTTGTGTGATCTTCTCTCAAAGCATTTATAATCTTGGTACAAGAAAATTCAAATCCTTTTCAATTTGCCGACAAAATAGGGAATGTAGACTATGATCGTTATGAGGCACGGACGACCTCTCATTTGGAGGTTCGCGGCGAATTAGAACGTCCATCGGTCAGATTTTCTCACTCACAGAAGCAAAACAGAAAAGTATCATATTACTGTATAGTTATGAGTATTCCTTTGAACTCTGTTTAAATTCTGCTTTTATGTCGTTATTGCAGAACTGAATTTTCCCGCTTATTATGTTACCGCTCAAATGGTAAAACAGTAATCAGAAAATGAAAGTCCTAGCCGTCACCATTCGACAAAAAGTCACTGATGCACCAGTTTCGGTTCGCCGGAATGAAAAGAATCCGCTATTCCGAAATTCTAAATTTATTTTTTGATGTTCTCTTCTGATCAATGCTCCTTGTTGTCTTTGCATATTTAGTTCGACGCACAGTCTATGATGCTCATTCCGCGTGAATTTCCTGATTGGATAGAACAGGAGCAAAATAGTGAGCGATGCCAGTAAACATTAATGGTTGTATTCTTCTTCTTCCTTTTTTGTTTTCTGATTTGTGTGTCTCTTTTACTCAAATACGGAGTCCCATTAGTAAAAACTATCGATTTAGGTGCATAGAAGCCGAACTCTATTTCAAAACCTATAGATTCTTCTACAAATTTTTAAAAGGGGGATCTCCAATACGCAGAAAAAAGCATTTGCCGGAATCCTCTTGTTGCTAAGAGACCTTGTCGGCGAGAAGCTTAACGCAAAAAAGAAAAAACAAAAAAAAAAAATACTCTGCAGCATGTTGCACTCCACAACTATTTTCATAGCCGAGAATTAATCCCTGCAGTGTGCATGAAGCGCTTCTGGTTTATTTAAGTTTGCGCTAAACAATGTTGAAAACTTTCACCTTTGTTTCCATAATATTTTTTAGAATGCTCTTCATGTATTTTGCGGTCCAAGGTATCTTTAAGCAGCAAGTTTGTACAAAATTTGAACCAGCATTAAGTAGAAATCATGAAAGTTTCAAAAGGTGCCGCTTTGGGCAAAAGCCTTCGGATTGTTTACTCATCTTCAGAATGGTTAGTATCCCTGACCAGGTAAATAAACAAGAGACATCTCTTGGGTATCCGTTTTCCGGCGATCCCCACTTATGGCGCAAAAGATGGATTCAAGCTAAGATAAAACATACAGGTCCTCGAGAAATATTTTCTCTTCTTCTTTTTTTTTCAATTTTTTTATACTCTTGAAAATCCCCCAGCATTTAACGTTTCCAAGATTCAAGAATCTTTTATTGTTCACCGATACATGCACTGACAGGAATGTCTATAAAAACAGGGAGATAGCCAGTTGCTAGTGTGTGAAGACTCAGACCCGTCCAAAAAAGCGTGCAAAACAAAATTGAAACAATGGAAGGCTCATCACCCTTCAGATACCAAGCCGGCTTGGGTGAAAAATATTTGCCCCAACTGCTGAAAGTTCTGCAAGTTCTGCAAGTCAAAGTTGAACGTCCAGCCGAATTGACCGAGTCTTCACCGGCCATTTCGGTCGAAAATGGGAAGCTTGTTTGTCCGAGAACTAAAGGGGTTTTTTCCGATACTTTCTTGAAGCAAGCAGTTAGCGATTATGGAAACTTGGAGAACGAGGGTGATTTTAAAATGATTGTCGGAGGACTGAAATCTACCATACATACTACAAGGATGAAGGGTAAAGAGGCTTGTCTGCTAATTAATCAACAACATTTTGGTTCATCGTGCCCAAAGTGTTCTTCCACCGAGTATGAGGCAATTCATTTATCGACAGATTGTCAGAAATTGAAGGACGTCGCGAACTCGAAGAATGTTAAGTTCGTTTCTTCCAAAGATAATTCTAATCCAGAGCACGAAACCAACAACTTGATCGATACTTGGACTTCCAAACTCAAACTAGGTGCACCAATTATCAAGGAAACTCCCTTGGGACTTATTCCAGTGATGAAAACGGTCACTGCTCAAAATTATGAGGAGTTTTTATTGCAGGTATTGCGAGGAATTCTGAGTGACGTGAGTATAGATGATCTCTACCAATTGCTTTATCATCCTGTTAATTCCATCGCGTTTTATCTGGTTGGCGACCTTGATATCTATCGTTTCATTGCCAACTTGAAAGGACTGATTGCTCTAAAATTGTGCACTTTTATCATTGCAGCATTCCAGTTGTCAAGATTGAGCTCCACTGATGATGAACCCATGTCGATGAAAACCTTATTGCACGGTCCTGTGAATTTTGTGGAGTTCCGAAGGACGTTTTTCGCAATGAAAGTCCTTTGCGACTCATTTACTAAAGTAGACAGATCTGCCTGTCAAAAGGCAATCTCAAGGAAATCTGTTTATAAAGTTTATTGCGAAATTTACGGCAGGATGACTAAACATTTCCAAACCAGGGTCAAATCAACCAGGCGAAGTCAAACTTCTGTGATGGGCATCGTTCAATTTGGAATTAACAAAGCTAGTTTATCCCGAATTAGTAATACGGCGCCTTGGAAAACGAGGCCACTCTGCCTCTTATTACTTGGGAATGAATTGGAATAAATCTTTTGTTGATGATAAAATGTTTCTCAAATTTGAATTGGATAGTCCTATAAAAGTCCTCCGTTCAAGGGCAAATCTCATTCCATTCAAAAGAGAACATGACTCCGATCAAAGAAAAGCCGATCTGGTGCAGTGTATCGATGATGCCTCCAAAAGAAAAGGCCGTGATTTGAGCGTATCAGCATACAGTTTTGTGGATATGACCTCTAAATTTCCTTCTGCCCCGTGTCATCTAAGAGGATGGAACCAAATCGCGGGGAAGTTACCACAACAATCGAGCTGGTCCCGAATAACCTTATTAAAATCAGTGAAAACTTTGAAAACTTATAACGTAGATATGTGGTCAGTTGTTGATAACTTTCATCGTGATATATTTTCGAACACGGCTCAGAATGGATTTTTGACCGGGTTTGTTGATGGAATGCATGTATTGATCAGGGAAAACTCGGACCAAGAAGGATTTATGCATTTGTATCTCACAATATTGCTTTTAATTTTCCCGGCTGCTTTAACTTCAAATGAGGAAGTTGACGTCAAGAAAAAGGTCCAGTTACGTACAAATTTAGTACTTTTCATCAATAAACTTTCGTGTGAAAGGTTTGATTTATCTGGATTCAAGTCAAATTACCTTAACAATTTCTTGAACATCATTAGAAAGATGATTCATATGAATGAAATGTCCCTGTCACAAGTGAGGACGGACTTATGTGACAGTATAATCGATGCAATTGCTCGCGGTCTCGAGAAAAATATCCAGTTTGAGCTTGATGATCGAACTGTTTTACAAGAGAGAATCAGCAAGTCAGTTGTCATGGCTTCAAATGCCTTCCCGGCAATGTTTTCCCAATCACAGGAAATTGAAAAAACAGATGCAAATCTAGTAATCGGCGATGTCATCAAAGCATTCCTCAACTTTGCTAACAGCACGACAAAAACGCTAGTTGGATTTGCAAAATCATCACGCTTACAGGTTTCAAAACTTCCTAAACTCGACTTGCCCTTTCAGATATTTAAACATCTGTTGAAACTCTTTCATCAATTGTGCCTCTGCCACCCTTTGATCAAAACGTTGCCCATTAAAGTCATCAGCTTTGTTATTTATCAAATAAACAGGGAGACACAGAGTACGAGTCTTGATGTTTTTGGTATTCAAGATCTGGACTTAGCTAAGGAAACATTCAAGACTTGGTGGATACACTCAACTTTGGCCGAAGAATATTGTGTCATTCTTGCGGAAATTGTAGCTTTAAGCGAGAAGTTGAAAGGATAGGCGAGCTTCCCCATTTTTAGAGAACAAAAACGTGTCATGGCAAACAGAGATTTTTGTCCTTTTTCTGTATGATGAATTGATTGCTCAGCCTCAATTGTGCTTTGATAAAAGGTTTTAGCAAGGAGATTTTCGGCAGGAGAATAACAACGCAAGAATCGAAATTACCGGTGAGTGTGTGTTGTGTTTCATTGGGGTGTTTTTTTTGGCAAATTACATTATCAATGTTGAATCATTTGCTTGAAGATTGGGAAAATCATTTACAGCTTGCGCACAAGAATGCTCAAAATTCAGCACTATTAAGCGCTGGCACGCCTTTCGTTTCCAGGTAAGGAGATATGTATTACCCGCTTCCTAAATCATATAGCCTCGTATTTTGATTCAGAGAAAAATTCCTTTTTTATAAAACGACATCTGTGAACGAAAAATAGTAGAAGTATTTACATGTCTACCTCATTTCTGCCACAGTACTTTTCAATCGATAATTATGGGTAGTTAGAAAAAACAGCGGTGTGCGAGCATCAATTTCTGGACAGAGCACTGTCAAGTTGATAAAATCTTGATGAGAGACTCTCCTTCGCTTCATCGAAAATCAACCCAAAATTAATGAACCCAACGTTTTACGCTTCCGGTTTATTTGCTCGTTTGCTTTTTTTTTTTTTTTGCTTGCGCATAGTGCGGAGGATTGCAGCTACGAGTTGCGAAGAGAGAACTCCATTCGGAAGAGAGGGCAGTGCTCTTCCGCTTAAAGTTTCCGAATTTCAGAAACGGCAGCACCGCAAAACACGTATACTGGATATCAAAAATATCTGGAAGTAGATGATCAGGAATCGTATTTTTCTCTCTTTTTAAAACACGTGGAAAAAATATTAAATAATTATAGAAAGGAAAAAAAAAAAAAAGAAATTAGGGAGAGAACTAAGATAATTAAAGAATCTTGGTTATTTGAATTCGCCGGTTGGCTTTTTCCAAAGTATACATATCCTGGGGAGCCTGTATTGGAATTATTCCTGCAAATAAAGATCTGGTACAGTACATTCTCGTCTCATTTTTATCTATCTTGCATTGTGCTGGCGCGAGCACATCGAAATCACCGGCGCTGCCTCAGGGCAGATTTTTTCTTTTTGGCGATTGTTCTACCGATCTTTAAGGTTTGCATACTTTTAAGTTAATTTCATAGCTGAGTGATACACAATAATTTTATGTAAGGATGAGTGCCGCAAAAAAAAAAGAAGACACCTCGTATGGGACGGATGCCATTCATGCCGCTTCATATGAGTTGGGAATTTATATCGAAGAGCACCATTTGCAGATACGCAATGGTGCTCCGCGCACTTCGGAATTTTTTTGTACAGTTTTAGCAACAACGTGCACACAGCCTCATAGTTACGCAATGTTACCATCTGACTGGGAAATTTTCGGGAAATTGTTCAGGAGCTTTCACCTCGTAATTTTTTTTGAAAAGAAAAGAAAAAAGAAAAGCGATATTTTTTCACAATAACAACACAATAAGGAAAAGAAAAGCAAAAAACAAAAAAAACAGGTTCTTGTATAATGCCCTACAATAAGATGATTCTTTTAGTAAGAAATTATGTTGTTCCAAGATTCTTCAGACCGTTTACTTAAGAAAGGGTTTTAACTGTGCAGAACGGAAGTAGTTTGTGATTCCTCTGTCGTATAAAAATTCAAGTTTTCTCCTAGAAACAGCGCACTTTTCCGGCCAGCGCTGCATGCGCCTGTTTTGCATGCCCTGGATTTTAGTCCAATTCAAGAATTAATGTACATTATACATTAACTTGGAATTTATGCGTTTCTACTTATACCGGAAGACTTCTCTTAAACGACGTCCACGTTGGAAAAACGAAATCTCTTGAGTTTATTTATACGGAAGTCTCTAGATTAGCCTGAGCACACTGAAAACTATTAGATTGGCTGCGATCGACTTGTTCTTGGGTTCAAATTTATTAATAAACTATTGTTTTTTCATGAACCGAATTATTAACTCTATATAAAAGACAATTGCAAAGGTTATTGATCTCTGAAGGCATGCTGGATCTATTCTTGAGAGAAGTCTTCCCTGAGAAAGTGAATAGTGGAAGTGTGAAATCTGATCAGATAGTATCAAAACTAAAAGAATACCCCAATTTTGCCCAGATACCTATACCTGCGCAATATGGTCCCAGAATCTATGATCTGGGTCTTGGCGACAAACCTCACGCTACAATCTTTCAAGCATCTGTACCAATAAATGTTAGAGATATCAATTTTACTGAGACAGACAGAAAGAATGAAATCCTCACGCAAGACCCGCAGCTAGCCCCTCATCCTAACCACGACTTACCAACAGAAAGTTCCTCAAAATTGTTTCAATTCTGTTCTCCTAGTCTGGCTCCATTCATAGACATTCTGAAGCGGGCAAATTTTATATCTTCACAGACACAAACAGAAGATTCTGTCACTGATCCCATCAATTTCGCCTACACATGGGAAGATTCAAAAAGGGCAGATAGATTAGATCAATTCTTCTCGGAAGTTCACTCAAAGTTTTCTAAGAAATCTGAAAGTCCACCAGTTTCCCCTGAATCACGCTTTCAAATGAGCTCAAACACACTCGAAGCCAATTGTATGGGCCTTGTCCCTTTAATCCGAAACCTAACACCCCAAAGTTACGGCCCATTTTTGGTGGCGATTATGAACGCTCTACTGGATCAAATTTCGCTAGAAGAATTCTACGATTTACTACATCAATCTGCCACCTCCAAATCAATCAAGTTTGTCGGTGACACTAATACGGTAAATTTTGCGGCAACTGGAACAGTTCTGGATGCTTTTAAAGTATTCTGTTTTGTTGTGCAGACATTTAAGCAGGCTAACGGTGATTTTATTTCCCAAGGTCCAGACTTTAAAAAACAGAACTCGCTTTCTTCATTGAACTTTGACGAGTATCTTCGAACTTTTCTTGCAATTAAAATCCTCGTTGACATAATCACGGAAGTGGATCAAAAATACACGGCAACAACCTTTGTTCCCCGTGCGTCTCTTTTTAATGCTTACTGTGAAATTTGCAAGCGATTATCGGGACGCTTCAAAATAGTTTCGAGAAGCTCGAAGTTTCATACAAATACAGTAGTTGGTCTGTCTCAGTTCGGCAAAATCACCAAGCTTGTTTACCCCAAATTGAAGATCCGGCGTTTGGGAGGCAGGGGCAAATCGAAGACTCATTACTTAGGTATTTTTTGGAATACACAGATTATTGATAACAAATTGATTCAAATCATTGAGCTGAAAGTCCCAAAATCACTCAATGTGTCAGCTTCAAAGAGATTGAACGAGATTCCTCATGTCAGTAAAAAAGTAGAGGTTCGTGCAGTGCTGAATCAGTTTGGTAGTGATATGTTACGTCCAATGTTTCTACTGAAAGAATCACCCTACAGTTTTGTCGATAATTCGAGCAAGATTCCGAAGGCACATTGTCTGCTACGAGTCTCCAGTATTTTTGATGGTATACTACCGCAACAATCAGGGTGGTCCAAAATAATTATGTTACGATCAGTGAAATCCTTGAAGAATTACAAGGTTGATATGATGCCCGTTATCCAAAACTTCCAACAAAACCTTTTATCGCCTTTGAAGACTAATTGCTTCCATGCTCAGTTTGTCGAAAGAATGAAAACATTGATAGAAAGCAACTCAAATAGAGAAGGGTATATAAATCTATACCTTACAATATTGCTTCTTCTTTTCCCCTTGATTCTTTCCTCCGATGAAGAAGTCTTTACTGAGGTCAAAAGGAACCTCCGCCAGAACCTATATTCTTTTGTTGCCCAGGTGAGGTCGGAGCTTCCCCAAATACCTAAGCAAGAAACGAATTATTTCATCAACTTTTTGAATATCATCAGAAAAATGGTACACATGAATGAAATGTCTCTGTCATGCGTGAGAAATGAGTTGACCGAAGCCATCAAAGAAGAAATAACGTCTTATCTCCGACAGCCAATGACGAATAAATCTGGTTATGCTAACAGAAAATTAATCGAAGACATTATTTTTGAAGCTGTCATCATGGCATCAAAAGCCTTCAGTATTGCGTTCGTGGATGTGATTCAAGATGAGCCAACAAAGATAAACTTTATCAAGAACGTCACCGAGACGTTTGTAGAATATTCGTGCTCTAAAAACGAATTGATTATTGAAGCTTTAGAAGCAGCGTGTTCTCAAGACATGAAAAATAAACGTTGCAATTTGCCCTTCCAAATGTTTCACAAAGTGTCACAACTTTTTCATCAATTCTGCCTCTTTGACAAATATTTAACAAAGTTACCTATTCAAGTGATCAGCTTTATCCTTCGACAGATCAATAGAGATATACAGGAATTAAGCTTCCGCCAATTCAACCGGAGAGATCCTGAAGTGTCTAAAGAAACTTTTAAAACTTGGTGGATTTACTCAACTCTATCGGAAGAATATATGCAAGTTTTAGCTGAAACAGTTGCTTTGAGCGCAATTGTGCAGAAAAATCAATGTTGAAAACAAAGCTGGGTATGACTTACATCAGCTTCTCTTCACTTCCATGACAAATTCCTTGGATTATGATATCATCGAGTCTCAAACCCCAGTGGTGTCACTTTAATGTTCATAGATTTTTTTTTTTTTCTTTTTTTTTTTTTGAGCTGTTGAAAGACAATTCGGAATTGCAAGGTTCTGTTTTATAACATATTTAGATGTAATTTCAGAAAGTAAGATTGCACAATTCTTTGTTTAAGAGAAGATGTAACAAAACATCAAAAATTATCAGACCCAATGAATCTTTAGATTACGGATTAATTATTTTTTAAAAAAAAGAACCAGAAAACGTGAAGTAGAATGGTATGGGTATGTCTTTTTCGAAAGTCATGAAGGTTGCCGAAAATTTTTAATATATGTGAAAAGCTTACAACTCGCGTGACTAGATTCGCTTAAGTGACGAGATCGATTTTCGCAGCATCCAACAATGTTGTCTTCCTTCACTTCTGAATTACCTATAAATAAAACGTATTTGCAAACAAAAAAAAAAACAAAAGAAAAAAAAAACATTTACTTTAACGAACCCCGATCAACAGAATCGATCTAAGTTTTTCTTTTTCAAGGGAAGAAATAATAGTTTACTGCTGGGCAAAAAGACCCTTTTCCAGCAAGTTCTTCTCATCTAATTGCACAGCTACATCACGTGATAACTCTGGGTAAATCTTGACCCGCGAAGTTTCTTTCTTGGTGCAACAGTACTTTGAGTCAAGTGCCCTCGGTTCAGATCTATCGTCGTCGTCCCAACATGATCTCCTGCACGACGGTAAAAAAATAAGGGCGGCAAGATACATGCATTCAAATGACCCCGGTTTTTTTTTTCTTCTCTCTTTTCTCTTTTCTTCTTTTGTTTGGGGGAGATCAAAGATTAGGAACAGTACTTTTGTATAAGTTCGAAAGTTTATCATAATCCGGAAAGGATAAAAGATTTTTCAAGGTAGGTTCTGTAAATGAAATACGAGACCAATACGCACATAAATCATTTTCACGTAAAATTTACTAATATTTAGTCATGGAAAAAATCGTTAATTGGTTAGTATCCCTGAGTTCAGGCAAAGAAAAAAACAGCGTTTACATTGCTTCCAGACTTAAGCGATACACCTCAAGACATTCTTGCGGGCTACGATCACAAAGTGATAACAAGTAGAAGTGGACGAAATTATTTCGCTAAACTCAGCTTTGTTGCAGCCACCTCTTCGACTCCATATTCGACTTTTTCCAGTGCAATAGTAAAGCCACGTTTTTCTTTCCCTTGGCAATAAAATAATTCTTTTTTCTTTTCTTTTATTTATTTTCAAGCGACTGGGGCCAAACGGGAATATTGAGGAGTTTATTTGAAACATGCAGTCAGCCGACATTCAAACAAATAGCAGTTTGGATGAGGGGACTCGATTTCCCTACGTTAGTTCTGCTACAAGTCAACCTGAACAGCTGGATTTTATAAATCATAATGGTGGGTTCCTTCAAAACCCATCTTCCCAAGAATCTACCTGGACGGACCTCTGCAATGTGGACATGAATACTAAAACAGATGACCCAGCTTTTTCTAGGACTGGAAACCGGGATTGACTTTCCGGGCTTGGCTCAAAGAAATTACTTGTTGGATTATAAGGAAAACGATGTGTTTGGCAGTCGAACATTTCCACAAGAGTTTGCCTATCCAAGAAGCGGGGCTGCTCAAACTTCTGTCGAAGGCACGTTTAACTCGAAATTCGCTAGCTCAACTTCACAGATTTCTTCATCCTCAAAAATCTTTCAAGGCTCAGATACCATTGAAGAGACCTGTATTAAGCTCGTGCCATTGATTGGCAAAATAACTCCTCAAAACTATAAAGGGTTTTTGATTTGGACTTTGAGACAATCTCTTCAAGAAATGTCCCACAACGAGTTTTACAATCTACTTTATAACACCGGTACAGCTGATGCGGGTACAAATATTGCAAATCCAGGAACTAAGAACTTTTTTGACAATTTACAAGGTCTGAGAGGCCTCAAAATATGCTCCTTCATCGCCGAGGCTTTCAGATTGTCTCAGAAGAAACAGCCATCAAACATATCTGGTCTCACGAAAACCAAACTGTTTCTTGATGTCGATTTTGACGAATTTCGGCGGGTGTTTTTCGCCATCAAAGTGATCTTTGGTTCGATTACAGAAGCAAGCCGAGATTCAATAAATCTTGACCCCCTTCCTTGTGCCTCTGTTTATAATGCTTATTGTGAAGTTTTTAAGGGTTTGGAGAAGCATAGCAACAGCTCGTTACAGTCAAACACGCACAATAAAAATACGGTGATGGGGATGGGCCATTTTGGCAAACTTGTGAAATTGGTATTTCCTGGTTTGCAAACTCGACGTTTGGGAAAAAGAGGGCACTCAAGATCTCATTACTTAGGAATAGAATGGAGCAAGTCTCTTGTCAATACCGAAATGTTTCACAAGATTGCAATGGAGGTTCCCCAACGAGTGATACGCTCAAAGAGCAACACGAGGAAAGATTCGACAGACCAGGCTCTAGCATCATTGTTAAACTTGAATCTAGAGCAAAACCGCATAGATTCTCATTTACGGCCTTGCCTCAAATCTGCTGATTCCTTGTACAGCTTTGTTGATATGCACAGCAAGTTTCCAGAAGTCGAATGCTTGCCAAGATCTTGGGATTCATTTCCTGGTCGATTACCACAACTTTCAGCATGGTCTCACCTATCTATGTTAAGATCGATTGAACGCTTGCAAGAGCTCAATGTTGATATGTGGCCATTAGTTCATAACTTCGATAACAATATTTTTGTGTCTCTGGTTCCACACCGTTTTCTTGCTGATTTTGCAAACAGAATGAATGCATTGACAAGAAGTGATTGCAGCAATGAAGCATACATGCATTTATATCTCACGGTGCTACTTTTGATTTTCCGTCTCACCCTCAGTTCTGACGAGGAAATAATTCCTGAAGCCAAACGGCGACTCCAAAACAATTTGAGGTTTTTCATGAGAAGAGCTCTGCTTGAAGTTTTGGACCTTCCAAAGTCTGCCTCTAATTATTTCGTTAATTTTTTGAACATTATAAACAAAATGGCTCACGTCAATGAAATGTCACTGGCAAAAGTTAAGAAAGGGCTTGAGAGTAGCATTATACTCACATTCAATCTCACGGAACCCACATCTCCTAGATTTGGACCATGTGAAAAATCTATTATGGAAAGATGTATTTTAAAGGCGGTTCTAATGGCATCTCGAGGATTTGATTCAGCTTTTGCGAATTTGCAAGCCCATGAAAATGAAGATGTCGACATCAACGCCAGTATAAGCTCGGCCTTTGTGAATTTTGTCAATCGTACAAGAGAAGCATTTTCAACGACTGAAGCATCAACAGATCTTCCCTTTCAATTATTCAAGACACTGTCTCGAATTTTCCATCAAATCTGCCTCTCCGACCCTGCAATCAGGATGTTGCCAATCAACGTCATTAAATTTATTATTCTTCAGATAAATAAGGAGATACAGAACGCTAGTTTTGCTTGTTTTGGTAAAAGGGATCATGAAGTGTGCAAGGAGACATTCAAAACTTGGTGGGTATACTCATCTTTGATAGAAGAATATTTGCTGATACTTATTGAAATTGTCGCGTTGAGTGGAAAGTTGAGAGGTCCACTGTAAGAAACCAAATAGAGAGCGTGAAGCGCTGATACTTAGACAATCACCTTTAGAAACTCATTTCGTTGGATGATAAAAGTTCATTATTTCAGCTGCTTATGTCAAATTCACCTTTGGGCAATGCTGCGACAGGTTCGAGCGTTGGACCATACTGATGTTTGGAAGCAATCAGCTCTCCGTGGGTTCTGAGCTTCATTGCGGGCAAGAATTATTGGTGTGTGAGTCTGATATGTTCGAAGAAGTGGGGCGAAGAATCATTGATGCAAATATATCCGACTTTTTTCTTGGTTTTGACGCTCACTTTTCAACTCCGGTCAATTTTTTGATCAATACACAAATCTTTCCATATTTTAGTTCATTCGCGGGGGTCATGATGTTAGGGCATTGTTTTCGAGAAATAGCTAGGTGCCTAGTGAAAGTTTCCTAATTACAAAAAACGGTTCTCGAGAATATCTGAGTGGTTTATTATTCGTGGTCTTAGCCCGTCGAAAAAGCTTACCGTGGGAGAAATATCGCGTTTTCTTTGATCTTGAAAATATTGACCGGGTGGCTTTAACTTTTAAGGTCACTTTTGCCTACGTGGACTTCAGCCAATTGATTTACAACGGCTAACAGGTATGATGTACGGCTTTCCTTGAGAAAGCGAGTCAAATAATAATTTGGCTTTCGAATACATTTCGAAATTGGAGAGAATAAAGTGTGGTTACATCTGAAGAGGACAGAAGAATACAAGAAACAAATTGGTTCACACACATGGGATAGACTACTTCATGTGTGTGACAAATATCCTTAAATGATAATTCCATCGATGACCTGATTCAAGTGCCTTTGAAATTTACAGAATCTTGGAAACGTGGGGTCGGCTTCGGCAAGTAGAAAACTCACGTGAGCGCCCTTTTTCAAATTATCGTGCATCTTGCTACGTGCGAAAGCAATAACGTCACCAACTTTGCCTTTAAGCGGAGGCTCCGCTGAATCCGGTTTAATGTAAGATAAATTAAAGGCGAAAATGTGATTATCTTTGTTTTTTGTTTTGATGAATTGATTTTTCATCAGTTTTCTGAAGATCAGTATGAGGTTTTGGATATGGATTCGGAGAAACTATCGAAATCGTGAGCTGGCTTGTCTCTGTTATTTTGTTTCGGATCAAAAGAATAAAAAAAAGGACCGTGAATAGCTGTGACCAAGTGAAAACTCACTGATTGTTCGTGCGGCGGACAAAAAAAAAAAAAAAAAAAA
>JAJMKX010000029.1:0-14244 GCA_030569435.1 Metschnikowia koreensis | reverse complement strand
AGATTAAAATGTTGTGAAGAGGGTTGAGTATTTTTGATGGTCTCCCCGATTTTGTTGCATGGCTTTTTGCACGCAATCCCTCACTGCGCCTTATTTTCATGCATGCCTGCTTGCTAAGACGAGGATCGGCAACAGTAGGCGCCGAAGCTTGTACAAAAGACTGTTGTACATAAGATACAGAAATTATCTTCTCCAATTTGGTATGTATTCGTGTAGGCCTATAACAATTTTGGCTGCGCAACCATAGGTAGAAGTTTCATCTTTTATTTGTCTCCTCACATAACTTAGTCAGCGCCGATAAAGACAGCAATTACCCACAATCCGCTCCTAATAAATTTACTTCATCTTCTTCGATCGAATCTTATCTTTGTTGTTTTGTTTTCGCTTTAGAATTTGTGATAAAATTAGAAATCCTTTTTTGTTCTCAACAAGATCCATAGTTAGATTACAATCTGGATTCGTGTATTTGAATAAACATTTCGAAATGTCTAACGAGGCTGTTTGCTCAAAGATTGGTTTCTTTGACGAAGAGGATTTGGGCGAGCTAGATTCAGATTATGGTTTAACAAGCCAATTGGACACGAAATTCTACTTTGATTCTGACAATTCATCGCAATTTTCTTCATTCCCAGAATTGTATTCCATGTCACAAGCTCTGGATGTTGCAGATTCTCGGTTGAGTAATTCATCACATGCTTTTCAAGCTTACAATAATTCACTTTTGCAACCACTCAATATCGGTTTAAGCTCCACAAGAAACTTCAAACAAAAAGGCGTTGTGACAAGATCAAAGTTTTCACCTGAAGTCCAAGATATTGAGAATTATTCAAAAGACTTTAGCTTGGGACTCTCAAGTGAATTAGCATCTGATTCTAATATGATTCCAGCTCCTTCCCGATTTTTGAATTCTAACCAATCGCTGACTAGTGGAATGATTGGGACTGGTTCTACGCTCCACTCAAGAGCGTCACTGCTCGCCGGTAACAAAACAATGGAAAACCTTACTCGTCTGATAAGTCTGGGAAAATCACAAGATACTGCCAAGTTCAAATCTTCAGCCCGATCTATTGAGAGCTCAAAAACAATCAGCATCAAGAATTACTGCCTGAGCCTAATTCATTCGATCGAGAAATTGACACCCAGGAACTATGCAGTGTTTCTAGTGGATATCATGCGAAAGATTCTGCACCAAATCTCGTTAGAGGACTTCTACAGTTTGCTCGCTGGTGCTTCATCTGATAAGATCACTTTTGTCAATGACATTCATCAGAGCGATATTTTTTCAGCAAGTGGTGCACTGGATGCTATTAAGATTTGTTCTTTTGTTATTCAAACATTCAAAAGGGCTAATAGAGAGATTTCACTAAATTCTCAAGACTCTGCAAAACCTTTGCCGCTTGCTTCCTTGAATTTTAACGAATTCTCACGAACTTTTCTTGCAATCAAAATCCTCTTTGATTCTATCATCGAAGTAGACAAAAATTGCTCAACACAAGAAGGTATTCCGCGCTCGTCTGTCTACAGTGTCTATTGTGAAATAAGCCAGAGTTTGTCTGGGCGGTATGAAATGGCTTCTGATTCTTTTAAGATTCGTCGATACACGGCAATAGGCGTGTCGCAATTCGGCATACTCACTAAATTGATTTATCCGAATTTAAAAATGAGGCGCCTTGGAAGCAGGGGAAAGTCTAGACCCTACTATTTTGGAGTCACTTGGAATCATGGAGTTGTCGGTACTGAAATGGTTTTGCGCATTGAGATGAAAGCACCTAAACGCCTTATTCGGCCAACAACTGATCGTGGCACTAAATTACGGGATGCACATAATAAGTCGAAAATTCGATCAGGTTCGAATACTCAAACGCACCAATTGCAGCATGCTCGAAACAACCTGTCCTACAGTTTTGTTGATATTTCTACAAAGTTACCTGCCAGCAAATTTATGATAAGAGATTGGAATATCATTCCCGGAAAAGTGCCGCGAAAGTCTGACTGGTCAGAAACCATCTTGAAAAGGTCAGTTAAATCTTTGAAGAGATACAAAGTTGATATGGTTCCATTAGTTCAAAACTTCGAACAGATTATTTTATCGCCATTGAAACCATCAAAATTTCACAAGAGATTTGTCAAACAAATGAAGATTTTGATCAAGGGCAATTCTGATAAGAAAGGGTACATGAATCTATACCTCGCTATAATACTTTTACTATTTCCCGTCATACTCACTTCCGATGAGGAACTTCTTCCCAAAGCCAAAAACCAACTTCGCGAAAACTTAACCTTCTTCGTTAGCCTGACCTGGTCTGAATTTATTGATTTGCCGAAGAGTGAAGTGAATTATTTCATCAACTTCTTGAATATTGTCAGGAAAATGATAAATTTGAATAAGATGTCTCTGTCTCAAGTAAAATCCGATTTAACAAAGATAATTACCCAAAAGATAGCTGCAGTACTCTTGAAGCCAGTCCTAATAGAGGATGATCAGTTTGATACAACTCCAACAGAGGAAACTCTCTTTCAAGCTCTAATGACGGCTTCGAACGCTTATAGGCTTGAATTTATGGAACCCTTTGAAGAAAACTCCGAGAATATAAATTTAATTATGAAAGTCGTGCAAGCGTTTGTGAAATTTACCGTTATTGGAGGGAAAACATTACTTGAGATTTCGAAGTCCACAAGCTCTCAGGACTCTAAAAACGGGACTTTCAATTTACCCTTCCACATTTTCCTAAAACTGTCTCAGTTATTTCATCAGATTTGTCTTTCTGACCCATTTGTGAAGAGGTTGCCAGTGCAAATCATTGGATTTGTTGCTCTTAAAATGAACAGGATGTTTCAGACCATCAGCTTTAGTCATTTTGCTAAGGTAGAGCCCGAAGTATCCAAGAACATTTTTAAAACTTGGTGGGTTCATTCGACAATAGAGGAGGAATATTTCCAGATTCTTGCGGAAACCATTGCTTTGAGTCAAAAGGTCGAAGGAAAATAAAGTAAAGTTAAGAGAATTTTCAACCCAGGAGGAAATGTTTTTGCGAAAACGCCATTCTGAGTTCTCTTTTTGTTAATTTGAAAATGGAATTGAATACAGGGTTATTCCGATTCTGGCTTGAAAAGTCCCAACAACTAGAAATTGACACGTATATTTATAATGAAATTTGTCATTTACGCGATTAACATTTCTGATAATTAGAATCAGTGGTTATATAGGTCGATTCTTTCGAGTTATCTTAAATATGTCTATTTAAGCAAAACTTACAAAACAAATATATATTGTTTACAACCACTCTTCCTTAAACAATTTTTTTCTTCTACAAAGAAAAAGAAAAGAACAGCGGCCTTTCATAATCTGAAAGGATAAATTGTTTTCCAATGAAGAGAATTAGGGTCGCACTGTTCGGGCGTAGGGGTCTTATCCCGCCCCAACTCATAACCCACTTTTCATACATTCGTGGCTTCTCTTGCAGAATTGAAGATCTTCGTTCGTGCAATCTAGTTCCGTTTCATTCGCTTATAAGATTTGCGTTTGTCATATTCAAAGCGTTCAGGATATTCACCTCAGTAATTTAATATTTTTTTTTTTTTTTTTTCAAACATGCGGGGAAAAAAATCATATTTCGGCATGGTTAAAGATTTGAAGAAAATTCTAAAGACGCTTGTAGTCTGTTTCCACCACACATGGCTGATCTTCATACTTGTTTGGCTATGTATGGTATGTTACGCAGTTTTTATTCCCAGAAGAACTTTTCAGAGGTTTCAAGACATCTTATTCATCAACACACTTGCCATCTTCAATGAGTGAGAGACATAATATCTGTGCGCTAAAAGGCATTGTCGGTTTAGAGTTCCTCATAAGAAAAAGATGAGAAAGAGAACATATCGTGGCTAAATAATATGGCCTGACAAGGTTTGAACATCCTTTTATCGGATTTCAAAGCATCTAAAGCCTGATAACTTTCACAAGGAATCCAAATCAAAGAAAAAAAAAATCAGAAAAAAAATAGTTGCGTGCGGAAGTGAAAAACAACTGCTTGTGAATGTGAGCTGATTATATAATACAGATCAGAAAGCCCGTAAAATTATATATTGACGCCAGGTTTTTGAAAAATTACTGGTATAGAAATCATTTGGGCCAAAGCTGTACCCAAAAATATAGGGAAGAAGCAAGCCGCTAAGATTTAAGTAACTTTCGCTTAAACATTCTCTTTCTCAGAATCGTTCGGCCATGCGGCACCATTCTCCTGCAGAAATTGGATTAATAGAAAAAAAAAAAAAAAAAGAAAAAAAATAACAATAACTGATTTTTTCTTGATTCACTGCGCTGATTCAAGAAAGCACTATCCAAAATTTGCTTAAGGATTTCACAAAAAATCAGGAACTTAGAGGTTTTAGTGTTTATTGCAGTGTAATTAGTCAGCTGGGGGTGCGAAGTCCAAACCTGGGTAAAGCCTGAGCAAACACGATCGGCTTTTTGCCGGCATGTAAGCATCTCACGTAGGCGTAGCGCCTCGAACCAAGAATTTGCCTTTATATTTCGCATATCACTACGAGCGGACGTATAGACGTCACCCGGAATGCCTCAAAACAAAAAATTTTCTTGGGCGATCTTTTCATTTGACTTTTGCAAAATAAAGGCGTAGAAGTTCGTTGAAGAAACTTATTACAGTAAATTTTGAAGTTAGATTTCTCACTGGCAAATAGGGTGTGAAAACTGCCTAATCAAGGGAAAGAAAAAAAAAAATGCTTCTGATATATGTGCAAAACCGTTTGTATTAAATCCGGAGTGTTTTTCAAGAAAAATTCGAGTTCAGAGGTATAAATAGAAATCGCGCTTTACAACGTACCAATTTTGCTAACTCCGAGTGAGACAAAACCAAATAAAAATGCCGACAACCTACAAGTCTTCCCTGATGTTGTTCATACGAGGGGACTAATTAATGAACTTAAGTTCTAGAAAATAGACTAGAGAAATTGATTACTTCACATTTTCACGACTGAAACAGTCCCTCAACATTGTTTCTAGTATTATAAAATTCGAAGGTTATGATCGTCCAAATGAGTTTTCGGAGTTAGCTGCGGCACCATAAAAAGAAAAAAAAAATATCGCCACTGTAATTTGCAGGTTAGAGCTGCATGCACGTCTATTCAGGCCTGGTTCGGAATTTGGGTTGGGGAAGTAGATTCCAATTCATCGTGTAAAAAAAGAATTATTATGGCTACCGATTTTCAGTGGCATCTGCTATTTATTTCTAGTTAAAAGTAAGTAAGGTTTGATTGACAGAAGTCGGTTTATGCGGGTATAAACTATAGATAGTGGCGCTGGATATTAGAATTTCGAAAGTCATTGTTTCAAGGTTATCCATAGTTCTTTTCCAAAAGCAAGACAGAAAGAAGAAGCTGATTTACCGCAAGAAGATCACGATATTGGGAAACATTCATACCAAACATGTCCAAAGAGAATTGGATGGATGACCAAAATAATTTGGACTTTATTCCACCATTTCCCAAAGAGACAAGTATCTTCTGCCCTAATTCAGAAGAGTTACACCATTCCTTGGCATTTCTGGCACCCTTCGAAACCAAAGTGGCTGCTTACAGCTTAGATACAGACTACATTGCAACAACTTCCATAAATGCCTCTGTTCAACAAGTCCATGCCAGTGGTAATAATTATTCTGAGCAAGAAAATAACAATAATAATGATATATTCGTCCCAGATTACTCGCAGTTCTCGTACACATTTGCTTCAAATGATTACCCGAGAGCATTGTTTCACGATCCCGATTTTGAACCTGCTCCCTCTTCCATATGCTTACCAGAACCGATATCTAACTTGTCTCCTCCCTCTCCTCAGTTTCCCCAGCTTGGCCATCCCAGCTATAAAGATAATTCCCTGGATTTTCCAATCAAAGTCAATGAGATGTTCTACAAGCTTCACTTGAAGTATGCCTCAAAAGAGAAACTTTGGGATTCACCAATGGATCTAAAAGTCCAGATAAAATTGAACAGTATCGAGGCAAACTGTTTACTTATTGTCCCTATTATCAGGAATTTAACACCAAGAGTTTATGGTGGATTTTTGGCAGATGTCTTGTCTGTGATTCTGCAACATATTTCTCTAGAAGACTTTTACGATTTGCTCCATAACTCTGCCGACTCTCATTCGATAAGATTTATAAGTGATAATATTTCGAAAAGCGTTTTTTCAGTTGAAGGTAAGCTGGATGCTTTCAAAATTTGCTCTTTTATTGTTCATATGTTTAAACAAGCCAATGGGGATCTTGTTTTGAAATCTGGAGAAGATAGAGAAACAAATCGTCCACGATCTATCGTTCAGTATGATGAGTTTCTCCGAATTTTTCTTTCGATAAAAATTCTTCTCGACTTCATAATAGAGGTAGGTCCCGCATTCAAGAATGAAAGTTATATTCCACGCATATCAGTTCATAAAGTCTATTGTCAGATTTGTCAAGATTTGTCAAAGCGCTCTAAACAAGTATCGCAGCCATCTAAATTCCATACAAACACTGCAATAGGAGTGTCTCAATTCGGAATCATCACCAAAATTGTGTACCCCAATTTGCGAGTCAGGCGCTTAGGAAGCAGGGGAAAATCTAGACCCCACTACCATGGATTTACTTGGAACACACACCTTGTTGATGAGGATTTGCTTCAAAGGGCGGAGCTTAACACAAATCAAACATGTGTATCATTTACTGAAACAAATTTACCCGAAGCTGGAAAAGACAACAATGAATGTTTAGCAAATGGCCTTGAAGAATCGGAACCAAGAATAGATTCAGGAAACCATTCGCTGATTCAAAAGATTATACTGGATACACTGTCGTATAGCTTTGTCACTAAACTTAGCAAGCTACCCAAGGTCAATTGTCTGTTACGAGTCTTTGCTACAACCAACAAAGTACCGCAACAATCAGACTGGTCACTAATGACTATGTTGAAAGCGGTTAATTTTTTACAAATGTATAATCTTGATTTGATTCCAATTGTTCAAGACTTTCAACAAAATATCTTATCGCCGTTAACATCCAACACTTTCAACACGCAATTTGTGGACAGAATGACAACTTTAATCACTGATAATTCGGACATCGAAGGGTATAAAACGTTATACCTCATAGTATTGCTTCTACTTTTTCCATTTGTTCTTGCTTCTGACGAGGAGATTCTGCCCGATGTAAAAGCACAATTCCGCCAGAACTTGACTAATTTTGTCAATTACCTGAAGTTGGAACTTTTTCAATCACAAAAGTTTGGATCGAATCATTTCATTAATTTCTTGAACATCATCAAAAAGATGATACGCATAAATGAGATCTTGCTGTTGCAAGTTTCAAACACATTAATCAAGAGCATCACAAAAGAAATTTCTTCAATTCTCCAAGAGTCAATGATAGCCGATTCGGGGACTGTCGAGAGACACTTGATCGAGGAAACTATTTTACAGGCTGTCTTTATGGCTCACAAAGCATTCGAATTCCAATTCCTTGATTCTTTTAGAGATGAGTCAGAAAAAATGACATTTATTACAAATGTGACAGCTGCGTTTGCTAAATTTTGCTACTCTATAAGCGAGTTGATTATTGGAATTTTGGAATCGGCAAGTTCGCAAGACTCAGAGGGAAAAAGTCCCAACTTGCCTTTTCATATGTTTCACAAAGCTTCACAGCGTTTTCATGAACTCTGTCTCTCTGATTCACACTTATCACAATTACCCATACAAATGATCAGCTTTATTTTTAGCCAATTAAATAAGGAGATTCAACGAGGTAGCCTTCGTCATTTTAGCCGGAAAAACACAGCAGTATCTCTGGAAACCTTTAAGACGTGGTGGATTCACACAACTATTTCAGAAGAATACATGCAAATCCTAGCGGAAACAATCGCATTGAGCGAAATTGTGGTAGAGAATTGAAGGGTAATAATGTCGGCAAAATAGGTCAAAACAATAGTAATTGAGCAAAAAAAAAAATATAGAAAACATAAAGTTACTTCATTCCAATCCCGAATTGGATCAAATCAACTTCTCGCTTGCACTAAAAGGAGTAACTTTTTTAAAAATATAGACTATTTATAATCCCAAATACAAAAGGCTTGGTGGAAATACTGACTAATGTTTGCCCGCCCAACAAAACAATACAAGCGGGCCTTTGGACCAAAAATGCGCGTCATTTCAATTTTCTAAATCTTCAAGAATCTCTAGTCTGCGAAAAAACTGTAGAATCCTTTATACACAGAATATAACCCACAGTAACAACATTCACAGCTCAAATCTAGCACACGTCCTCGATCTCAATATCCTCGCCATCGTGAGCACCCAAATCCAAGGTCAACTTCCGGTGGAACAAGTCAAGAAGCCAGTTGAAACACAATTGCGTGACGGCGGGATCGTAGCGATCCTTGGAGTTTTCATCACGAATAAACGCATGCTGTGCCTCATTAACCTCAATAAATGTGAGTTGGACATTGTTTTCCCGAAGAGTGGCCCGGATCAAGTCTCTTCCAGGCAAAGGCACGTGATTATCCTTATCTCCAAACACCATCACCAACTCGCCCTTGATTTCCTTACTGCGAGCCAACGAATCGTCATTTTGACCCTTTCCCAAGGCGTGGTTATGGATATCGGTAGCGAAAAAGCAGAAAGCTGCACTGACAGCAGGATCCAAAGCAGCTCTGAAGGCCAAATGGCCTCCCAAACACATTCCGGTGGCGCCGATTTTGCCTGTACACGTGCTGAGCAGCTGCAAGTACTCAATTGCCAATCGGTTGTCTTCGTCGTACGATTTAAGTTCTTTCTCTACCTTATATAAATTACCTTTATCAGTGCCCTCAGCATCGTAGGCCAAAGCCTCGTGGGACTCGAAATTATGGTAGATTGAAGGGGCCACAACAACATATCCTTGGCCCGCAATGTCCTTGGCAAACCGGGCAACAGGGCCAGTGACCTGGTAGATTTCAGAGTACACTATAACTCCAGGGAATTTTGCCTTGGGGTAGTTTGGCACCACTGGATGGAACACAAATAAACGCATGGTAGTGCCATAAGATGTTTTGACATCATGGTAGGATTCTTTAAGCAACATTGGAAGGTATTATTTTGTTTTTGTTTCTCTGTTGTTGTTAGTTTTAGAGAATTGTAAGGCAGTAGATTCTCGGTGTTAAGCACTATACTATAGTGGTGCCAGACTTCGGAATTGGCCCTAGACTGTGCGCACGGGCCGGAGATTCCGTGGAGCCAGCCCAGACTCGAATAACGGAATTAGGAATAATAATATTGCGATTTTTTTTTTTCAACTACTTCTACTTTCGATACTGAAAAAGATTTTGTTTTTTTACAGTTCTATATTTGAAAATCTCGTGGATGGATTCGTGGGCCAGAACCACCTTGTAAAACCGTAGTCTGTCAATTCCTCAAGTTTTCTAAACCTATCTCCATGGGATTTGAAGTTGGAAGCCCCGGCAACAGCCTTCTGTTTCTGAGATTCATTTTTCTCACCAATCGAATAACACCATTCCAAAAATTTTTAAGTGATCACTTTCGTTTTTTCTTCTTCCTCGTCATCCCCGATTTCTCCCCTCTTAATCTAAAGCAAAGAACCAGGCCAATTCTACAGAATATAGCTGTTCGCTCCTACTTGCCCTTCTGGGCCTCGGCTGCCTTTTTGGCATCGGCTAGATTTCTGGTTAGTAAAAATTTCTACATTTTACTGTGATTTAGAAATTACATACCCAAAGCTTGTTTCTGTCTCATTTTCTCGGCATCTGACTCCATTCTTTTTTTAGGGTCACCTTCTTTTTTCAGGCCCTTGGCCGCATCTTGTTGTTTCTTCAAGTTCTTGGCCCGGGCCAAATCACGCTGGTTACCTCTGGCCATGTCTTTTTTTTTTCACGAGATGATGTGCTGTCTCACAACAAACAATGTTTGCTTTTGTTTTATTTAAGTTCCGGCATTTTCTTCCAGAAGTGATCCTGGTCCTGGACGGCCGGAAGGGAGTGCATACGTAACCCATTTGTATGCACACCACAAGTCTTGGGCACTTACTGTTTGAACTTTGAACTTTTGGACAAACGTCAAAAATAAAAGCCTTGAGTGAAAGCTTCACTTGGCTTGCCTGTGTTTTTTTTGGAGGTGATTATTGTAAATAACACTGTTTCAGCAGTAATTAGAGCTTGAGGTTATCTCACTTGCTTCCAATCTTTCATGTGAATTGTTCATCAGTAATAGAGAGGAATTATTCCAACAACTAGCCTGAAGGAAGGATCTGTTTTTGTTTCTTCAGATTTATTGGGATGTAAGAATTTTTGAAAGTAGTCTTAAATGTAATGAAAGTTTTTTTATTCAAAGTAGAGCTTTTTTATCTTTAAAGTGCACTGAAAGAACTTGAGCAGAGAGAAATACATGGGGATCAGTCATATTCACACTCTTCACAAATTTCAAGCATGGGTCAGGCTTTCTTCTATGCTCCTCTTGTTCATTTTGTATCGATGCAGCTACGCCTCTTGATTTCAATAAATTGGAGAAAAGAAGATCATAAATAGCGTCTCCATTCATACCTATACCCACCTAAATACTCCATAACATCTAGACAAGCTTAACCCCACTATCTCCTCACTCACACCTTTTTTTTTTCACTTCTCTCCCACTAGAGCCCTTACTTTGCCTCTTCCAACTCAAAAACAATGTTTCCATCGGTCTTAGGGTCATATGGCTTTAAAAGAAACTTGGAGAATTTCTTCAAGTTAGGCACACCACGGATCTCACTTCCAAGCAAAGGCATTTTCACCACGTGATAGTCCTCATACAACTCTGCCATCTGGTCCAAGTACTTTTTCTGCATTTTCCACCGTGATTGGCATCTTTTACAATCATCAGTCTCGGCGAATAATAACTGGTTCACTACAATCGAGTTGACATCCATGTTGTAGCTCATCAACTCTTGAATCATACGCTCAGTTTCATAAAGCGATAAAAATTCGGAGATGCAAACACACACAAATGTGGTCAAGTCCGGGTTTGTGAACTGTTCATTAACAACCGCCACGTTTTCTTGGATTTCGCTCAATTTACCAAAAATGTCTTGTTGTTGAGAAGCTCCACCTCCCAACATGTTCAACATTGGACCCAATTTCCCGGACAATGCCTGGAATTTCGACAACAACTTCTCCATCGTGGCTGGGAGCTGCAAAAACCGTAAAGTGTGGCCCGTAGGTGCAGTATCAAAAATAATCGTCTTGTACGAAATAGCGTTGGCATCAGCCAGACCATCGTCTCCGGCCTTTTGGTTTTTGATGTGTTTCAACACTTCCATAAACGATAACGCCTCGTCAATTCCAGGAATCGATCCGGTCATGTCGCTCATCATGCTTTTCAATGGATCGTTTGGATCGTTATTATATTGTTGAGCTTGATTCTGCAAATCCGTCATGGCTGCCTCGGGATCAATCTCCATACATGAAAGATTGGATAAGCCTTCGACTTTTCTTGCATCCTTACCGAATTTCTGACAGAAAGCGTCCGATAAGTTGTGGGCTGGATCGGTGGAAATAAGTAAAAACTCTTCGTTTGGATAAGCTAAAGCCAATTGCGTGGCGATCGACGAAGAAGTGGTGGTTTTACCAACACCTCCTTTACCACCAACAAAGATCCATTTCAAAGATTCTTGCTTGACGATCGATTCAAGCGTGGGTTCCAAGTCAAAATCCATTTTTTTTTTTCTTTTTGTTCTTTTAATTCTTTTATTCTTTGCGTCTGATTTTAATAATGCACCAGATATTTCCATATACTTGTGCGCACGATTTCGTGGCCCCAACGTTCGACGCGAGGCTCGTTTTTTCCGCGGTGTTCCATAGAAAAGCACCGGGCCCGGGTGCGAAAAATAAGAAGAATTGGTCTAAGTTGAGGTGGAAAACTACGACAAGATGAGTATTAGGGGATGGAAAATTGGACCATTAAATAATAAATGTCCAGCTTTGATCTATTTTTTTTTTTTTTGAAAAAAAAGAAAAAAGTAAATTTAAATTTAACACTTCAATTCGAGAATATATAATTCAGAATTTTTACTAAGGTGAAGGCCGGAGTGGTTAATGAGTGCTCAAATTAGCACCATTTTTGCAATCTAAGATTATTAATAATTTCTTTTCATGGATAAAGAAGAAAGCAGGTGACATATATTTTCAGCTCCCAATAAAAACTGGCTTGGCAAGGTTTCCGAAACGAAAAAACGTCGCAGGTTTTCCCCAAAAAAATCATAAATACAACTTTGTATCTTTAAGCAGACTGATAGCCTCGTCATCGTTCCAAGTACAAATATTGGAAACATTCTTTTCACTAACACAAGCAAACATAAGCGTATCTTCTATAATACGCACGCGGTCAATGGGCTCCCACTCTGAGTATTTGACAAAATCCTTTTTATTTGGATCCACCGTCCATTTTCTAAACTTTTCATGGGTTTTTATTGTAGTCATTTCCACAACTGGCCGCACACTTGTATTACGGAAGGCACAAGCAACATTATAAGAGAGCTCGCCATCAAATGCTTGACTACCTTTAAATACACCCTGCGAACTAAAAAACGGTAGCGACCGTGTCATTTCAGCCAAGCCTAAAATAAGCATTCGGAGCGAAAACAGGATTTCGTAAGAGCCACTCCCCATATTTCCCAGGGTTCGAAAACAAGGCGAAATCGGGAACCGAGACTTGGTAGCATTTGCTTCCAGGATAGATTTTAGTTCATTGAAATAAAAGTACTTGCGTGTACCCATAAGCCACGAGATTTCGTCTTCGTAGTTATTATTGATATTTTCGGGGACTTCTAGCTCTGTTGGAATCAAAATACTGCTTTCTGCTTGACACCGTACTTTCACATTGGGGTAATGATAGAGCACCACGCTCATTTGAGGAAACGTCATATTAGAACAGTTATTATGGGTGAAAATCTCGATTTGCGGAAGGTTTTTATTAAATTCCAGTTCTTCCTCGATTTTGTCCAAAGGTGATTCGGAACAAAGCACAAAGCTTAGTAAGAGAAAAATTGGGTACTTGGTGAAAATGACCATGACGGTGCTAGGAAATGAAATAAGGAAGAGTAGGGTGAAATTATGAATTTTACAAGCATTTTCCGGAGAATAGTTCTATGTTTTAAGTTATGATTTTTTTTTAAAGATGGCATGTAATCTGTTTATCGAATTTCCCGCTACTTTTGGTGTCCGCCAGACCTGAATTCCCACTCATTTCACGTTCTGGTCATACTATTAGGTGGCTAGCCATGGCCTGCCCAAGTGCCTAGTTACATAGATAAGCTTTTATTAAGCCAATAAATAAATATGACTTATAAAGTACGTTCATTTCGTTGGGAAGTCGAAAATTACATAAGAAAGATAAAAAGCTTAAAATTCAACAAAAATGATGATTATTCGGCCAGCCAATTTGAGGTTTAATTAATCTAGGTGTACTGGTGTTCAGCCGTGAACGTGGGGCCCTATTTGCGGAATCCAGCCATGCAATTGAAGTAAAGCCGCATCGCTGAAAACCCTGAAGGCTGATGCCAAGCATGGCACTTACCGGAGACAGGTTTGACAGAATTCTTGGAATATTTTGTAGATCTTTACTGAAAGAAATTTCAAATGTGCAAGTGACTTCAAAAAGCAAAAACTTTTTGAAATAGGCAGAATTCAGAAATATTATACACACATTCAAACTGAACAATTGGATGGATTCGCTAATCTCTTTGGTATGCTGGTATGCTATACGCAGGTAAAACATGTTCGGCCCATCGCCACGTTGCGGTGCGGTGCGTAATGAGCTGCAGTCAGAATATTTCACCTTCTGAAAAAAAAAAAAAAAAAAATATGTACAGTCAATACAAACAAATCTGGACTGGTAATTTTTGAAATTACAAAGATAAAAATTTCCAACAAAATTTTGAAATAAAAAAAAAGATACGCGGGTATATTCGGGTGAAGCGGCAAGACAGAACGCAAAACCGCAGGCCTGTTTCTTTCCCTCTTTAAACCATTTAACCCTCCCATCTCATTAATTAATATCACATTTTGTTTCTCACCAAAAGGCCAGCATATAATATGCATACGCCATGAAATTCGCCAAGGTTCTTCAGCAAACACTTGTGGAAGAAGAGCTTCCACAGGAATGGGTCGAGGCCGCCATTCAATATAAAGTGCTCAAAAAATGTATTGGCAAAATCGTGGAGGAACTAGCGTTTTTGG
>JAJMKX010000028.1:0-48400 GCA_030569435.1 Metschnikowia koreensis | reverse complement strand
ATCAAAATCTTTGACACCAGATGAAATGAAGTTTCTGTTGGGGGAAGCAATTTGCTCAATATCCACAGAGTACAGCCCCAGTTTTAGTTGTTTTTCGTCGTATGATACCATTATGAGACCTGCTCTCGCTTTTGATGAAAACAAGTTAAATAGAATGAGGGGTTTACCTGCCTTCTTATGTCACTCGTAAATGACATAACAATCCGCTAGCGCTCATAGATATCAGCCTCGTTTCGGTGAGAATGCGCTAATTTCTAAGAATATTTTGGACAGCAAGATTCAGCAAGATTGAGACTACAATCTACGAGACTATACTGCTAAAATTCCGCGTTCCTGCTCGACATTTTCTTATCAAGATCCCACTACCTGGTTTTTTTTTTCTTTTTTTCTTTTTTTTTCACATTTTTACTTCAAAAGTTTTTTATTGCGACAAATCGATCCCGGAGTTTTTCGTATCTTGAAATCCCGGGTTATCCGATATCAGGTTCGTATCAGGAACGTAGAGTCAATTCATTGCCCCCTAATTGCTATTTCTATCCGACATGATTTGTTTCAATTTTGAAAAATTCAAACCGGAGATTCAGCAAAAATGAGATTCTGTTGTCAGTTGCTCGAACGTTGAGTTACAAGATTTGAGGCTCTGCTCCTCTGACACGACTAGCCGAGGGAAGCGGAGCGGATATAGGCGGAATATCCCTAAACAAAAAAAAAAACCCTTATCAGCTCATGCAACGCGCAAGGCGCGCGCTCAATTCTTGGCACCGATTTGTCTTTCGGCGGCCCCGATTGTTGGTTCGCGCTTTGTTGACTGATAAGAAAACCCACGAATGGGAAACTGCACTGGTGGCCATACAGTACTTTTTTTTTTATTGATCTTTTTCTTTTCCCGAGCCTTCGTAAATCTTGCAAGAAAATTGTTGCTGTACTTGATATTCCAAACTTCTTGAAACATGCCTGTAGAGTATCACATCTCAATTTTTCTAAGCACCATGTAGACTTCGGTTTAGATGAGAAAGCGCACTGCCCCACAAAATCTCGTACGGCGTTATGTTCAAAATAAAACATATCCTGCATTAAATGCGTTCCGACCAATCTTTGACTCCGTTTTAAGGTTATCTTTCGTCTGCCTCTGAATGGTGAGATCTCTTTGTCTTATTTTTTCTTGCATTTTTCTTGACTGTTGTCCTCCTTATTCGGGCTTTATCTCGCATACCGGGGAAAGCCGGAATGTAGTTTGAAGAGCATTTATGGATCATTCATTAGTAAAGCTATGTAATTCGGGTTTTGCTTCCGCCTTTTGAACACTTTCAATTTCCTACCGCATGCTCATGACGATTTTCTTTGGCTTCAGTGTATAACACAATTGCCTAAAGAAAAAGGGGAAGTAGTGAACTCTTAAGTAGATGAGTGTTAGTCATTAAAGTTGTCACCTTATCTTTGAAATAGACTCCTGTCCGGGTTTCTTTCTTTTTCAAAAGTATCTTGTGTGATGCATAATGGTGCGTTTTTCGCCCGATTGGACTGCGCCCTGCTACAAGAGCTTTTTATGTTTTTAAACAGGTTTGGAGCATCAAAGAACATCTCGTGATATAGTTTGATGACCCGGTACCATTCATAACACCAAATTGAAATGGTATTTAACCCTCAACTTTATTAAAGTTCTGGTGGGGACCCAATTTCTTCTCATCGCCATCATCAAAACCACTCGTATTCTATATACACAACTGCATTTGCGGGGTTACTGTGCAAGCCCGAAGGTCGTGTTTTTCTTGGCGCAGCGAGGCCCGCAAATAGTTACGCCCTAGAAGGGAAATCTCCCAGATGCCTCATATGAGATGAGTCGTACGGCGATATACTTCGGAGTCATGCATTTAAACCCCGCCAATTTCTCCTCCTCTCCATAGACTTTTTTTCTCTCTTTATAAATCAGTGCTTTCTTGTATCGCTTCCTTCATTTCTTTCTAACCACCGATTCTCAGGTTATTAGTTACACTGGCTGTGCTTACATTCTTGTATACCCCCCAAATAATCCAACATGAAAGATATTGAAAAGCACGCGGACTCCGACGATGTCCTTTCCCGTCACACAGCTGAGTATAACTTATCTGTGCAAATGTCCAATCCCCAGTTCCAATCCCAAGTTGGTGCTGGTAAGGAATTGAAAAAAGCATTGGAGGCCAGACATTTGTCTATGATTGCCATTGGTGGTGCTTTGGGAACTGGTTTGTTGATCGGAACTGGTTCCGCTTTAAAAAATGCTGGTCCCGGTGGAATTTTCATTGCATACTCTCTTATTGGTTTTGTTGTTTTTATGGTATTAAGTGCCTTGGGTGAGGTGGCCACCTTCTTGCCATTGGCTGACGGTTTTGCTGGTTACTTGACGAGATATGTTGATGAAGCTCTTGGATTTGCTTGTGGTTGGGTTTACTTGATCAAGTACCTTTTGCTTCCAGCAAATCAATTAGTGGCAGGTTCTCTTGTGATGTCGTTTTGGGTCCCCACACATAAAGTTAACGCTGGTGTGTGGATTGCAATCTTTTTGGTGATTATCGTTGCTGTTAATATTCTCGGAGTTAAGTTTTTCGGTGAAATCGAATTTTGGTTGTCATGTGTCAAAGTGATCACCTGTATCGGTCTTATTATTTTGCTTTTGGTCATTGCATTGGGTGGTGGTCCAACAAAGGACAGACTTGGTTTCCGTTACTGGAAGAATCCTGGTGCTTTCAACATATTCAAAGACAAGTCAAGACACATATTGATTGAGGGAGACAAAGGACGCTTCTTGTCCTTCTTGTCTGTTCTTGTCACTGCCACTTTTGCTTACACCGGTTCTGAATTGGTTGGTATCACATTTGCCGAGTGTGCCAGACCAAGACAAGCCATCCCAAAGGCCATCAAGTTGACTTTCTACCGTATTTTGTTCTTTTACATCTTGTCCATCTTATTTTTGGGAATGTGTGTTGCCTCCAACGACCGTTTGCTTTTGGGCGCATCGGGTTCCACCGCGTCTGCCTCTCCTTTTGTCATTGCCATCAAAAATGCCAAGATCCGCGGATTGGACCATGTGATCAATGCCTGTATTTTGATATTTGTTCTTTCGGCTGCTAACTCCGACTTGTACATTGCCTCCAGAACAGTTTATGGTCTTGCTGTTGCCGGTTATGCTCCAAAGTTTTTCGCCAAGACCAACAAGATGGGTGTTCCATACTATGGTATTATTCTTGGGTCTCTTTTCTCTTGTTTGGCCTTTATGACCACCAGCTCTTCTTCCGCAGACATTTTCACCTACTTCATCAACGTTGTGTCCTTGACCGGTTTGATTACCTGGGCATGTATTCTTGTTCTCCACATGCGTTTCATGAAGGCGCTTAAGGTGCAAGGATTCAGCAGAAAGACTGACTTGAGTTACCGTTCGCCTCTTCAGCCATACGGCACTTACATCGCCTTTGTTCTTTGTGTTATTGTCATTCTCATCAAAAACTACACCGTTTTCTTGGGCCACATCTTCCCATACAAGACTTTCATCACCGGATACATCATTCTTCCCGTATTCTTCATTGCTTACTTCGGTTACAAGTTCACCATGAAGACCAAAATCCGCAAGGCTCACGAAATCGACTTGGTCACATACAGAGATGTTGTTGATGCCGAGGAAGAGAAGTTCAAGCAACGCGACGAGGAGGAGAGGGCTATCAGAGAAGCCGAGGGTAATCCTAAGACCCTTAAGTGGTTCTATGAGAAGTGCTTTGGCTGGATTTTCTAATCGAAAAAGTAAGGCTTGGTTTCCCTTGCACATAGACACGAGTTTGGTTCATTAATATATGGTTCCAAACTCAAATGAAAAATTTCTTCATATGTATTTTAATGTTCAACACAATTATTTTTTGCAGATATTTTGGTAGATCTCGTTTCATAATCAATTTCATTCATATCCAAGGAGAATAATCAAAGCTTCTTGTGTTCAATCATCTTGTTGATGAGGATGAAGAAATGGTGGAAAAAAAAAGTGTGTGTAAAAAAAAAAAAAAAAACTAGATTCTCATGAAAGGCGAAGGCAAGAATTGCCATTAAGACACAAACTATCTGGCAAATTTTTGACGGATTTTTTTATCTCTCGTAATTTAATGCAAATGTTGATAAGGATGTCAAGTGATTTCTCGGGGTCTCGGTGTCTATTGCCTAGTTGGGTACTTCAAATTCCGCTTTCGCGATTCGTGTCCATTGACTGATTAATCAGCCGACAACCAAGTAGTTACTGCCACACTTTACTTACATAAAAATCATCAAAGACTATTAGTGTCGGGCATAAAAAGAGCTTGGACGAGCTACTACAAGTTTCAAAATAAATCACTTTAAGAATGGCAACAAACATCGAAATGTGGAAAATCGGAGGAAAAAAGTTCACGGGCGAAATCAATCGGGCCGGAATTTGCGCTTAAACCTACCCATTAAGGATACTTTCAGGATTGCGAAAAGGAGGGCCCCGCGAATTGCAATTGGCGCTTTTTGAAACTTGCCCCGGAAATATGATACCGCTATGATGTGGAAGAAGAATCGAAAAAAAAAAAATTAAAATATCGAAATTGGAAAAGACCAGCTTGTTTGCTCAAGCATGAATATGTTCAGAAAGTGGCAAGCGCACCGAGTATATCTCGGGACATGGGTGGCGAAGTAAACATAAAGTTATGTAATGTTTTACTTTTGCTTTCCTGTGTTTTTAACACATTCCTAAACCATTGTATGTATGAGCATTCTTGTTTCAATCTAAGCCATTTCAATCAAATTGTCCAGTAGTTGATTATATTCATGTTTTGGCTAGGAGCCGTTTGCCGCCGAGGCCTTCCTCTCCCTTATTTTTTTTTCTTTTCTTTTCTCTTTGCAACCAAAAGGTAGAACCTTCGTGACTAAATCATGACCCCTAATTCACGTGACGTATAGGCATCTAGTCTGATGTCCCCACGCGCTAAAAAAAAAATCGAGGCTCCGTTACATAATTGGTATCTGCCCTGAGGCGAGGTAAATTATACCGAACGAGCGAGCATACGCCTCAGAAAAAAGAAAGAAAAAAAGTATAGAAAAAAGAAAGAAAGAAAGAAAATTACGGTGAAAGTTTAGAACAGGTGTATCAGAACATAACCCTAGACTGCCCCCGACAAGGATATTAGGAAAGACGAACGTCGCAAACCAACAAATCCTGACAAAAAAAAAAGAGTTGCACCGAATCAAAACGATTGAGCGGTGACATAATCGCAGCGATCGCTATTAAAAAAGCCCGAACGCTACAGCGCGGAGAAATTGTACATACATTTACCAGTTTCATCCCACAAAACCACGCTAATGAACACGGGAGGCTTAACAGGTAATCTGCTTGCGGGAACTCCTATCGAACCAATCGAGGCATTACTGCGAGCACTGGCTGGAGTACCTACACGGGTTGGCGAGGTTTCATCTGTAGATGACAATCCGTTGACAGGATCCAGCAGTGACGGTTCAGGACTTGTATCTCATTCCACGCACAGCCATGGCCAAGGACCTTCGAACAATCCGCACGGGCTGCATCATGGAGTCTCGCCGCATCATCTGATACATCACCAACAGCAACAACAGCAACAGCAACAACAACAGCAGCAACAACAACAGCAACAACAACAACAACAGCAACAACAACAACAGCAAGAGCAACATCATAGTCACGGATCTGATACGCATACTAGTGGTAGCTTTTCGCAGCTCACAGGCGGGCCAGTCATGATTCCGTATCTGGAATCGCAGCACAAGTTTGCCGATACCTTGGCGAAATTGGAAAACGAGGTAGCCTCAGTCAACCAGGATATGGCTTACTTTCGGCATGTTCTTGATTTTCAGAACCTGAAAATTGAAAAGTTGACGCTGCTCCTAATAGATTTGCTTCAGCACAAGGACGTGCTGCAGATTGTTAACCTGCTTCAGAACATTCAAGCTAGCGATCCATTTAATGTAGACAGCGCCCACGACTCCGTCGACGACTCGCTCCCGGAGAGCGTGCACGATTCAGTCCATGATGTCACTGCAGGGCTACCGTCGCTTCTGTCGGCTAGTGTCGTTTCCATCGGCCCTGTTGGTTCCGTGAATGTATCTGGCGTTCTGCTAGATACCAATATGGATCCACAGCTCCATCAGGTTGCACAGGCGGCTGTGCAAGCACAGGCAAAGTCCGAAATTAACCAGGGTAAAAGCATGCGGAAACGGCCTTTTTCAAAAATCAGCACTTCTGCTGGTAACAGCCACAACAGTGTTAATGGAAATGGCAATAGCATCAATATGGCTAGCAACATGGCTAGCAGTATTGCCGGCATGAATCACAACAATATAAGCATCAACGGTGGTGGAAATAGTAATAACGGCAGTCCAATGTCTGACCAGATGACAAAACAACATCAGCATATTCAGCAGCAGCTTCAGCTGGCACAAAATCAACAATCAAATCATCGCCACCAGCAACAACAACAGCATCAAAGACAACAGCAACAGCAAAGACAGCAACAACAGCATGAACAACAACAGCAACAGCAACTCGCGCAGCGTTCGCAACAGCAGCAAGCTCAAAGGCAGCTTATACATGCCCAGCAAGCACATGGTCAACTTCAGGATCACACTTCCCCCTCTCAACAGTCTGATCAGCAGCAGCCTCAGGATCAGCAGGATCAGCAGCAACAAGACGCAAAGGGTGCTATGTCTGTGGTAAATATGCCAGGCTTAGAAGTCGTGAATATGGACAACATGAGTGGACGCAAAAAGCCCAAAGTGACCATTGACTTTCTTCATAACCCTATGACTGTAAAAGAAATCTATGACGAGTACACGGTAGGCTTCCGTGGTCAGCCGCCGTTAAGAGAAATGGATGAGCGATATGGGAAGCACGAATGGAGAGGCGATTCGCGGTCTAAGGAGTCCAAACGATTCCAGCGGCGTAAGAAGCTATGCGATGCTATTGAGAGGGGTATGCAAAAGTTCGGCAAAACTGCTGAGGAGATACAGGAGTTTATTGAAGACTTCAGAGGCGATAAGTCTCTCACTTGGGTCATGAACGGGAACCTTCCTAGTGATCTAATGGAATAAAGCCACAAGAGCATGAAACGTGTTGTATAACAAAAAAAAAGAAGAAGAAAATTAGAGAGAGAACGAGAGAGATTTCGTGTTGATCAAAAAGATTGGAAGGCCATGCCATGTATAACAGGCGCCGAGGCAAATGGCGTCACCTGTATATTTAGACTATGAAATGTATTATAACGAACTGTTCGGGATATCCTCGATACAATGCACGAGCTGGCGAGATTGTGTATTTTATGCTCTTAGAAAGGTATTATTCTGCTATAATTGATTATTAAGTGTGTAACGTGTCTATAGTGCAATTTGCATCGTCTCAAATTTGATTCATTTGCGGTAATACCGAGACTTCGGGAAAGTCCTAAAACCTAATGCGTGTTTATCAGCTCGCTTAAGAAACTTATTATTTTTAAGAAAGGTGAGCTTTAGAATTATAATATTACCATTTATAAACAATGTTTGTGCTGTTACTGAGAAGAGGATGAAAAACTATTAGAAATGTATGTTAAGTGATGAATTCAAATCGAAGAAGGTCAATTCCACTCACAGTATTTGTCATTGAACACTTATTAACATATTTGGAGACCCATCATCATAAGAAGAAAAAATAAAGCCTTAAATTATTTCGATTCAAACAAAGTCAAATTATATCTCATCAAATCATATCATATCATATTACCAAAATATACCGTCAAAATTATATTATCAGTAAATAACTTACTGCTCCCTGTTCATGTTTCAGCTTGGTCTGGTCGGCCATGACACGTGACCATGTGCGAGACCGGCGACTGTTGCGACTTGTGGCCCGCCCTGCAGTGTGACGGTGGCGAAATGAACACAGGAAATGCGGCAACCACGAGGCAAATATTTAGAGAAAACTATAGGGAAATTACAGAAATAAAAAAACCTACGGAATTCTGTTACAATTTTCTAACTATCATGCATGTTTTTCTTACCAATGATTATCAGAAAAACCCCCCATTAGTTTTCTTCAGTTCATTAACGTCCATTGCACGATGAATGACGGCGGTAGAAAGTTCGAGAAATTTCCGGTGTGTTGCCGGGTAACCCGCGCGAAATTTTCAGTGCCTGTGACTATAATAGCAGAACGTTGAGTGCGGAACATGAGTCGACCGAAGAAAAAAAAAAAGAATAGTTGCTACTTCTTCAACTACAACAAACATAAACAACATGTTGGCTGCCAGAAACTCCTGTCAAAACGCCGCCAAGCGTTTTGTGCGTCACCAATCCACCGCTCCTAGCGGCCCAGTCATCGGTATCGATTTGGGAACTACCAACTCTGCCGTTGCTGTTATGGAAGGTAAGACTCCTAAGATTATTGAGAACTCCGAGGGTGGTAGAACTACTCCCTCGATCGTTGCTTTCACCAAAGAGGGCGAGCGTTTGGTTGGTATCCCAGCCAAGCGTCAAGCCGTGGTTAACCCAGAGAACACTCTTTTCGCCACCAAGAGATTGATTGGTAGAAGATTCGAGGACAAGGAAGTCCAGAGAGACTTGAACCAGGTTCCATACAAGATCGTCAAGCACGAGAACGGTGATGCCTGGATCGAGGCCCGTGGCCAAAAGTACTCGCCTCCTCAAATCGGTGGTTTCGTCTTGAACAAGATGAAGGAAACCGCTGAGGCCTACATGAACAAGCCAGTTAACAACGCTGTTGTTACTTGTCCCGCTTACTTTAACGATGCTCAGCGTCAAGCTACTAAGGATGCCGGTAAGATTGTTGGCTTGAACGTCATGCGTGTGGTGAACGAGCCAACCGCCGCTGCCCTTGCCTACGGTTTGGAGAAGAACGACGGTGAGGTTGTTGCTGTTTTCGACCTTGGTGGTGGTACCTTCGATGTTTCCGTTTTGGACATTGGTGCCGGTGTCTTCGAGGTCAAGTCCACTAACGGTGACACTCACTTGGGTGGTGAGGACTTTGACATTGCTATTGTCAGAAACATTGTCGACACCTTCAAGAAGGAGTCCGGCATTGACTTGGCTCAAGACAGAATGGCTATCCAAAGAATTAGAGAGGCTGCTGAGAAGGCCAAGATCGAGTTGTCGTCCACCGTGGCCACCGAGATCAACTTGCCTTTCATCACCGCCGATGCTTCCGGTCCTAAGCACATCAACCAAAAGATCTCTAGATCCCAATTCGAGGCCCTTGTTGAGCCTTTGATCAAGAGAACTGTTGAGCCATGTAAGAAGGCCTTGAAGGATGCTGGTTTGAACACCTCCGACATCTCCGAGGTCATCCTTGTTGGTGGTATGTCGAGAATGCCAAAGGTTGTTGACACCGTCAAGTCTATTTTCGGTAAGGAGCCATCCAAGGCCGTCAACCCTGATGAGGCTGTTGCCATGGGTGCCGCTATCCAGGGTGGTATCTTGGCCGGTGAGGTCAAGGATGTCGTCCTTTTGGATGTCACCCCATTGTCCTTGGGTATTGAGACCATGGGCGGTGTGTTTGCTAGATTGATCTCCAGAAACACCACCATCCCAGCCAAGAAGTCCCAGATCTTCTCCACCGCCTCTGCTGGCCAGACCTCTGTCGAGATCAGAGTCTTCCAAGGTGAGAGAGAGTTGACCAGAGACAACAAGTTGATTGGTAACTTCACCTTGTCTGGTATCCCACCTGCTCCAAAGGGTGTTCCTCAAATTGAGGTCACCTTCGACATTGACACCGATGGTATCATCAAGGTTTCTGCTCGCGACAAGGCCTCCAACAAGGACGCCTCCATCACTGTTGCCGGCTCCTCTGGTTTGTCCGACAGCGAGATCGAGAAGATGGTCCAAGACGCTGAGAAGTTCGCCGAGAGTGACAAGGCCAAGAGAGAGGCTATTGAGTCTGCCAACAGAGCCGACCAATTGTGTAACGACACCGAGAACTCTTTGAACGAGTTCAAGGAGAAGCTCGACCAAGTCGAGGCCGACAAGCTCAGAGAGCAAATCGCTTCCTTGAGAGAGATCGCCGTCAAGGCTCAAGCCGGTGAGGATGTTGACCCTGCTGAGTTGAAGACCAAGACCGAGGAGTTGCAAAACGACTCTTTGAAGGTCTTCGAGAAGTTGTACAAAAACGAGAACAACCTGGACAACAACTCCGGTGAGTCCTCCGAGCAAAAGAACTAAGCTATAGTCCAAGAGCAACTCTGACTTTTGGGTCTACTTGTATATAAATTAGTCGAATATAAATTAAAGTAAAGGTAGAATTTAAACTAGTTGTCGACTGCTACAGCTTGTAGATTATTGAATCCTGGTGATCGAGACATCAGCTTGACTTCAAAACTAGAATTATCCGGATATACCGACGAGCCATGACCACTACCGACAAATGAACCCTTATCGGTATTGCGCCTTCGAAGTGTGCCATATCTTTTTATGATCTGAGGATCGGAGTTTGTATGCGGTTGAATGCGCTGAGACTCTTTCATTGGACCAACCGGTGATTCCCGTGAAAACATCGAGCTGGCCAGCGACTCGAGCTCGTCAGAATCGTAGTCAAGCATCTCGCCTAACATCGAGCGTCTATTAAGCACTTGCTGAAGCTTTTCGATACGCTCGTCAGAAGACTCGTCATCGGTCTCTGTTCCCACAAGCGAGGAGGTCTCTGGATGAGCCAGCAGAGCTGCCAATTTGCGATGTGTCGTGGTGAAATGTGAAGGAGATTCAGATGGTGCTGTTGGGGCCAAGCTGCTGGAAGCACCCAAAATGAACGAGTTTATGTCGCTTTCAGCAATGCTGTGTTTCCCAAGAACAATACTTGCACGGTGGCTCTTGATTTCTCCTCCAACACTTTCCAGCCATCTGCGAGACGACCGAGCAGTTCTGGACTCGGAAGTTGCCGGTGCTGGGTTATACATCGGTGGAATAGGCTGGTTGGCCAAGAGAAGTTGGAACAAGTGGACTTCTTGGCGCAACTTGATACGCAGAGCTAGCACATTTGAGAGGTACTGTTTCCATGCTCCTTCAAACATTGTTTTCTCGTGGCGCCGTGGAAATGCCCGCTGGAAATTGTTGTCCTTATGTGGCGGAGGTGGTGGAGCTACGCCTGAAAGTTCCAGGACTTGAGAACCGACATGAGACCCAGTTTTTTGATGCCTCCATGGACCTTCAGCTTCCTGTTTCTGTTTAAGTGCAGGGGTGCCGCCAGCACCAGCCCGTGTCTTAAGTTCCTGGGTGAGCTCATCTACTTTCATTGCGCCGCGAGCTGATTCCAATTCCGGGTTGGCTAGTGGAGCCGAAATTTGTGCAGCTCGGACTGAGGCCATACGAGCAACCCCCATTTTCTTATTTATTGAGCGCAGACGGCTGAAAAATGGCTTCTCCCGAGGTTTTTTCACCGTTGAAGTGGCCCTTTTTGGACGCACGATGAATTTGCGCATGGCTCCACACTTGCGCCTTAATTTCAAGGCGAGTTTTCGGAGAAAGAGCCGGAGGCGGTACATGCGACTGCCCTCTTTAAATCTAATGGCCTTGCGGCGGGATAAAGGCATCATATTGGAGGAATGAAGTGAGGTGCTGGCTTGTCTATGGACATCTTCTTCGGCACGAGTAGAGAAAATGGTCGCCTGAGATCCCATCAGCCACGAGATATCGCGAGAATGTGGTCTACGACCCACTGCGCTGGACGCTTCCGACTCTAAAAATGGCGCGTTCTGGTCCATGATAAATTGGGAAAACCGCTGTGGCACTTGGTTAAATTGTTCAGAGAGCTGAGCTGCACTGGAATCATGTGGAAGTTGTGAGCGCAGGGTCTGAGTAGCATTAGCATGACCGGATGCGTTTGACTGAAGCAAATTGATCGTGTTGAGCAGCCGGCTATAGTTAGAGAGGTCGTAGAAAGGAAGCGACGCGATCATTGATTCAGACAGCCCAGACTCCGACCCCAACGGATCCATTGCTTGAGGTGGATGAGTTTTTTGGGGCGTAGACCCCCGCGTGATCACCTTCGGCGTGTTTGCATCGCCCACAGTGAGTCTTGTGCCTGCTACATTCGTGTCTTGATTTGAAGAAGATGCACTCTCTGCAGACGACAGCAGATATTTTGAGGAGTTCTGCTCCTGTGGCTGGGCAGAAAATGCCTGGGTAGGTGTAAATATCGGCAGCAATTCACGAAGAAGCTCACATGTAAGCACATCCAGCCCGCTGTTGGTCCGTGTATGAGTATGGGTGTCACTAGAGGAAGAATTTGTCCAACCAGCTGGTTTCTGTGGAGGAAGGACCATTATTGAACAGCAATTCTTGACTTTTTCGACTTAATAGATCGATCTGAACTGAATTTTGCCAGTCGAATTAAGTGTATTCCTTGGTATGTTCAAGTATGGGGGTGAAAATCGTAAAAGAAATGTTCTCTGTCTAATTTGCAATAATCCGTACTCAGTTCAGGGTTTGAGAGAAAATACAAAATATGAGGCACCAATAAAATTTGCAGTCAGCTGAAAAGGGATCTGGAAAATCGGATTACGCAGTTAACCTTTTGAAATGCGTATTTGTGTAATAAGTATTCAATGGAAAGAAAAGAAGCCTACCAATAATTGATCTTATAAAATTATTGTTAACCTAAATGGCGATCTTCTGATCTGATGATGCGCTAATGCATAATAGTTGGCTGGCTTCACTGCAGATAGCGTGCGGCGCAAATATAGCCAGCGCTAATTAGATATCCTAAACCGGTAATACCTTGTGCGGGACCTTTTGGGAATAAGTTTGGAACTGTTTCTACACATATTTGGTGAAAAGATTCACGTTTAACTAAAAAAACTAAAATTCAAACTTCTTGTATAGTAAAATTATATTATTTTTTCTACGTCACCCTAGCCCCTGACACTATCTAGTGAACTGGAGCCAAGCCCACGGCGTTCTTCTTCAAGTCGTAGACAGAGTAGTACTTTCTCAAAAAGGCATCACCAATAATCGACAAGTCACCGATTGGCTCTGGGAAGTCCATAGGGGTGAAGGCAGAGATACACGAGCCGGAAACCTCCAAAGTGTAGTCGTAAGCAGTCAAGGTGAAATTATGGCCACCCAAGTTCAACGTCAAGTCAGGCAAGCTGTCACGAGTGTCACACTCAACTTGGTATTGACCAGACCAAGATTTAGTAGCACCAATCTTGGCGTTGATGATCTCAGCCAAGGAAGATGGCAAGGTGATCAAAGAGGTACCGGTGTCGATAGCAGCTCCGGTCTTGGCCAACTCGGCGTACTCGTCACCCAAACCAATACCCTCGAAGTTAACCTCCCAGTAAGCCTTACGTCTGACAGGCAACCACGTGAGGTCGCCCTTGAACAAGGACTCCTCGTATCCACCAAAAGTGGCTAAGCCACCGTTGTTCTCGTCCTTGTTCACGTCACCCAAGTAGAAACCAAACTGGGGCTCGTCCAAAAGGCCCTGGGCAAGAGCGTTGTACACTGGTGGCACGATCTTGTTCTGCGAGATTGTGTCGTAAGCCAATCCCAAAATACCATCAAACTTTCCAAAGGCAAAGGCAAGACCAGGCTCGGCAGTGGCCTCGGCAAAGTCCTGGTTGGGGATGATCAAGTCACCGATAGCCAAGGTATCTTGCGAGACGTAACCCTCCATAGCACCAGAACCATACTGGATTTTAAAGTTAGTACCGTTGGATTTGTACGACGAGGATTGGTCGTGGTCATACTTTGTGTGCAAGAAGCACGCCAAAGAGCCACAGTCCTTCGAAGGAACCCACAAGTTGGACGAGCCAGTGTCCAAAATAACCTTGAAAGGCTGGCCTGGAGTTCCAAGCGAGATCTCCGTGAAGTACTGTGCGTTCAAGTAATCAGTCAATGGCGCCTCGTGCTTTGATTGAGAGTCCACGAAAGGAATCTCGGCCACGTGCTGTGGTCCTTGGCCAGCACTTCCAGCACCACCGGCGGCAAATGCCAAGGTGTACTTATTGGCTAATGCAGAAGTGTAGTCGGCGAAACGGGTGGCGTCAAGGGTTTCGTCCTGAGGGATTTTCTGCATGTTTGTGGAGAATTTCTTGGCCTCCGTGGAAGCGGCAAAAAGCGAGAGCGCAATGGTCACAAGCGTGGAGAATTGCATTATTGCAGTCTTTTCTTTTCTCGTTTTTGAAGGGGGTGATAAAAGGAGTGAATACTTAAAGCAAAAAGTGGTTCGCGATAAAAATAGTGTTCTTTTTCCTATAGTCTTTGAAATAAAGTGTTTATTTCTAGGTTCTCGAGTGGATTCGTTTTCTTTTTTTTTTCTGATCGTTTTCTCTTCTAGTCACTCAATTGCTTTTACTGGTATGTTGCGGCGGAGCAGACTGGTGAGGAAAAAGAGGGGAACTGTGGAGTGATAAGATAAAGGTGGCGAGCGCTGGCTTTATATATGAAAGGGAGGGATTATGTGAGAGGGGCAAACGAGGCGTGACGGCACTGAGCATTAACTATAACTTACCACACAATTGAGAGAGACAAATTGGAGCTTTACCAGATTCTACAATATTTAAGTCTAGTTCTATTTTTTGATAAGCTTCTTTTTTTCAAAGAAAGATTGTCATTTTTCTTTTTATTTCTGATTCCTAAATTAAAGAACTCGTCTACTCAACGTTTCTTGCTATGCCGTTCATTAACTTAGTGCGGGTGCGGATTTCTCTTCATTAAGCGGGCTCTCCACATTGCATTTCGCAGAGGTATTTCTGCTGGCCAGCATTTTCTTTCATCAATTAAAAAAAAAAAAAGGTGTAGTATGCCGTGACAATCATTATTAAAATGTCATAATTTGATATGATTTTTTTTATTAATTCCCGGGATATTCTTTGGAAGTATATTATAAATCTTAGAATCACCGTGGCTTGTGTGTGTTCACCCATTAGTATGCCTCCAGCAGCTCTGAAGAGAATGAAAAGAAAAAAAAAAGAAAATCAGCACAAGGAAAAGGAAATCCTAGAGTTAATTGAAGGCTCGATTTAAAATACCGCCAATTACCCTTTTATTAAGCACGCATCGTTTTCTCTGGTTGTAGCTATGTAATCAGCTCAACCAGGGGCTACGAGTACATGCAGGCCAAAATAAGTCATCCGTTTTGGGATTCATTGTTTCTGCTTTGGGATCGCAGCCCGTATCCTTCCGAAATGTAAATGTAATAGTCCAGATAAGGCCCGTGACTTAGGAATAAAGGCAATGGTGTTTTTTATGTTTATCATCATAATTATTATTTTCACTATTATTATTTTCACTATTATTATTTTTCTTCTGAGTTTTATAATCAATATTTTCCTAATGTAATGGTGTATTTCATCGAACTAGAACCATTTTTCAGTAAGGTTCCCTCTCATTGTTTCAAACAGATCCGTCACTATGCTGTTATCGCTGATGGAAAGGGGGATGAAGCACAGCTTTGAAAATCTTAACCTAAACAACTAGATTAACATTTCTGGCAAGCGAGCAGGCTCTGCAACTAAAATAAAACTATTTTCTTCCACGGATTGTTTCGGGTAGCTTGGATACCAAGGATACTACCTCTGCAAAAATCTGCATGTATTCTTCGGCTAAACTCGAGTGGACCCACCATGTTTTGAAGGTTTCTTTGGATACTTCACCTTTTCGATTAGCGAACAGACCGAAACTCAAATCCTGCACTTCTTTATTCATTTTGAACAAGATGAAATTGATAACCAGAATTGGCAATTTCATCACGTATGGATCAGATAGGCAAATTTCATGAAAGTAGCGAGCCAGGTTTTTAAACATTTTGTATGGTAAGTCAAATGTATTGTTTTTCAAATCTTGGGTGCTCATTGAGTCGGGAATTTCCAGAAGTTGTTTTGTTCCAGCAGAAGCGAACGCCGCAAATGCTCCTGCAACATTGACTATCATCTCATTGCTTTCAGTCGGGTTTAGTTTCGAGTCTGAGCCTAAGAAAGCATTCTGATAAGCTTTAGAGGCGATGATAACCGAATTAAAAATTATTTCTTCGTTTGCAGTTTCGCAGATCTCGAAGTTTGTCACCGCCTGCCTTTGGAGATCACCCACAATCTCACTCACAATTTGTTTAGTTAAGGTAGTTTGAACGTAAGACAGAGTCATTTCACTGATATGAATCATCTTTCTAATCATGTGCAAAAAATTCATAAAATGATTTGATTCATTCTGAGGTAAGTGCGGTATACCCAACCGAATCAGGGAAACGAACGAAGCTAAATTCTTTCTCATTTGTACCTTTTTTTCACATGGAATCTCTGCGTCAGAAGCAAGAGTTACCGGGAATAACAAAAGAAGTATTGTGAGGTAAAAAAGCATGAATGCTTCTCCATCCGCATTAGTTTTGATCAACATATTGATCCGGCTAAGAAAATTCGTAAGTATAACGTTCAGATTCTCGGCTGTAAAAACATCTTCCTCAAAGTTTTGAATAACAGGCTCCATATCAACTTTGTAAGATCTCAAAGATTCAAGTGTTCGGGCTATGATCTTAGACGACCAGTTTGAAGGTTTTGGTACTTTTCCAGGCGTATACTCCCAGCTTCGAGGAGAACATCCCCTGTCAGGAAGTTTACTGGAAACACTAACATAGCTGTAGAAAGATTCCTTCGGCTCATCAAAGTATTGCAGGTGATTATTATCCTTCTCTCTTTGCCCCCGAACTATTTTGGTATGAGCCAATTTTATCTTTTTACCCTTTCTCTTGTCTTTGTCGTAGACCTGTCTGATAGGCTTTGAATTTTCTTGCTCAAGAATATGACTGAGTTCGGCATCAATAATAGAAGTATTCCAAGTCACACCTAAGAAATGATATCTAGAGGATCCCCGCCTTCCCAAACGTCTTATTTTCAAATTCGGAAGGACAATCTTAGTGATTCTTCCCAACTGAGATGTTCCCATCACAAGTTTCTTGTTGTTTTTGGACAAAAGTGGGGCTGAAAGAGAGCCAACAGCAAGTCTCTCACGGACAAGGCTATATGCCTTGTGAATTGACGCACGAGGAATGGAAAAAAAAATTCAGATCAACACTATCCACAATTTCGATAGAATCAAGGAGAATTTTTATTGCAAGAAACGTGCGTAAAAATTCCGTGAAATTTATGCTTTTGAGCAGACTATTCTTAATTACATCTGTTACGCTCGAGCCAGCAGCCTGTTCAAAAGCCCCGAGAATGAAATAACATATATTTAGTCCCTGAATTTCAGATTTGTTTAGGATAGAACCGTCAAATTTGGTGTCGCTTATAGGCGCTGGATAAGTTTGAAGCAAACCATAAAACTCACTTAGAGGTATATCGCCCAGAATGTTCCGCAAGACATCGACTAGAAATCTTTCGTAATTATGGGGACTGAGTTCATTTATTATAGGAACAAGTTTCATGCATGCCTCTTCGTTGATAAAGCTTTGTGGACTGGTTTGCTTTACCAGGTAGTCCAAAACTTTAGAAGTTTGTTCGGCAGGATCACGTATTAAACCATGTGTTGCTTGTGGTAGAAACAGGACATTACTCGTATCTGGCAATACCAGATCTTTTGGCGGGGGTTCGATTTGCCTGGAAGTTGGAAAATTGGATTGAGTACTTTGACCGGTATTCATCTTTGACTGAGAGATATTTTCCAAGACTGGACCTTCAATCTCCATATCTTTGTAGCTTACTGTAGGCAGTATGGAGAAGACATTTTGCATATTCAAATCGAAAGCGCCTATTTCCAATAACCTCGAAGGGGAGTTAATGAATTGTGCTAAATCATGGGGATGATGGTTGGCACTTGTGCTTGATAAACCGAATGACCTATCATCTTTAGCCCAGGCCGGACTGAGGTTTTCTTGCCCGGGATGAGATAATATGGAATTAATTACAGAAAGCTGTAGTTTCAGAGACTGATTGGGGGAGTTTTTTTCTGATTGACCGTTGTTTGATTGTGATCGGTGTGAAGACATGCCTACTTAGTTAAAGTCGATAGAACTTTTGAAAATGCTTGCTAAGGGAACAAAGCGAATCATTCACAGTTCAATCAAGCATGAATGGAAAATCTCAAATTTATGGTTTGTCCAAATGGCAGTTTTTATTTTTATTTTTTTGCATGAAATGGTAAGCTAAGCTTATCTCGGCCGAACAGAAGCGCGTGTGCAAGGCGTGAGTGCATCATGCGGCAAAACGCCATCGAGTAAAATTGTCTTGAATTAGGTTAAGGGATAAAATGAATGAGAAAAAAAAAATTGGTAAACTTTAAGATAAGCCGGTACCTTGTGATATTCTCTCCATTTACCTCTGATTACAATCGTTGACGACAGTGAAACGAGGTATGATTGCTGCGTTTTACACAAGTCACATCACAAATATTCAACCCAATGTATTTTCTATGGAAATTTTGAGTCATCAGCCCTGTACAGCCTTGTAGAACTCCTCTAAGCCCTTAGCGTAACCTTGTTCCCACTCCCATACAAATGGCAGCTCGCCCTTGTTGCGCAAATGTTGCTGGAGACGAGCGATTCTGACCGCCTCTTTTCTTCCAACAAGAGATCCTGTGTTAGCAAACGTGACACTGTCCAACCAAGCAGTAGAAAATCCCTCAGTGAAGCGATCGTGCTCATAGTTCTCATCCGGGTTCTGCTTGTTCCAGTAATCGGAATGCGATTCTGTTTCACGATCCCGAATTTCGTTAAAGAGAGATTCTTCAGGAACAGATACCTTGGGTGCCTCAAAAGCATGACCCACCTGCTGGCGGAAATCCCACTCGCCACCACTGCCGGCTTCAAACTTGTAGGTCCAGAAATAAGAGGCGCCTGCCCTTTGCTCGAAAAGACGTGCTTGTGTACAGCAAAACTTCGATGCAAGCTCCTTTCTTTGCGGATGGTCGCCGTCACTGGGATCAATACCACAGTTGGACCAGGTCTGGCCGTCCAAGACCGAAGACCACTCGCCGACCATAATATCTACGCCTTTTCCATTGTCGTTGAGATTGGTGAGCAAATCGCCATGCAAATCATCAGAAATCTGTTCGGCAGTCTTTGACTTGTCGTCGTCGGAAAAGCACCGGTAACAGTGAGTGTCCAAAACAAGCCCTGCGCTTTCACCTGGCCCTTGTGCCTGCTGCACCCACTCAACCCATTGGTTAGGCAGCCAGCCATCAGAAATAATCACAGGCACTTGCTTATCTTCTTGACGAATGGCCTCAAGTGCTGCTGTGTAGTACTCTTTTTGCAGGCTGCCATCTTCAGAGGCCTCAGACTCATTGACAATCTGGATTCCCGAAATGTTCTCGTATTGCTTCAAGTCACGTGCAACAAAGACCAAGGCTTTGATCACAAGTTCTTGATAGCTCTCCGATCCCCAGAATCCGGCACCGTCAGATCCTTGCTCACCACTGTGTGCATCCTTATTGGCTCCACCAGGAAGGCCATGGATATCGACCAAAATCGTGATGCCCCTAGCAGCAGCAGGCTCAATATAGTGGGACTTGAAGATACTCCATGAGTTGGCGTAGATGTCCTTAAACTCCTCAAACTTGGTGCCCTCGGTATAATTACCACCATCAATGTTCCAATAGCCCAAGGGAACTCTAACCGAGTTTACCCCTTTACTTTTCAACCAGTCCCAGTCTTCGTCCAGTGCATAATTGGTCCAGTGTTGCTCCAACTGGTCACGTGCCTCGTCCCTATTTTCCAGGGCTTTTTTGGTCACGGCTTCAAGCTCATTTTCGGTGCCCTCGGGGAAAGTCGAGTGGTAGATCCATTTTTCTCTCACAAAAACACCCCCGAAATTGACTCCGAAATTGTACCGGGCTTGGTAAATTTGTTTTTGGGTGATATTTTCCAGCACCGCTTCTTCGGCAGCCGGCAAGTGCGCACTGCCGGAGTCAGAATCGTTTGATCCCAGGCCAATGTCGAGTTTTTTGAGGAGTTTCGAGAGTCCCATGGTTGTCGATTTGAATTCTGTATTTAGTCAATTGCGATAAATTAAAAAAAAAATGTATGCTTAAATATCTTTTATTATCAGATTATAGGGTATAATATCGGATCTAAGACTGGGGAGCAAGCACTGCTATTTAAAGGCGCGGCCCCGGTTCGGCCCTAAATTACGCTTGCTACTCACCTGACCTCTGGGGAAAAACAGGGGGTGGGTGGGCCACCATCTGCACGTGTTTAGTACAGTGGCTGAAGTGTACTCAAGACATACAAAAAAAGGGAGGTGGAAATGGAAAGAAAAATAAAATAAAAATAGAAATGAAAAAGAATTAAATGTGTATTATATCCTTGGGAAAACACACATTTGTACGAGGATAAGTGTAAAAGTAGGTCGATATTTTTGTAGTCTCAATGTTCAATTGAGATCAGAGCATGACGTCATAACTACATTTCAGGGGCAAGTTATAATTTGATTCAAATCGGAAATGATCATACCACGATTCGATCGACGCTTGGCTTGGTTAGGATCTCAAGAAGATTGTCATATATCGAATAATCCCCTCGTTCCCCGCAGAGGAGTGAGCCTGAGCCGCATGCATTCAGTGTAGTTAAACAAGGCTTGGGTTACATTTGCTTGCTTGCTCATAACCTGCCAATCATTTTCAAAAATGAGCCACAATCCACGCAGGGAGATTACGTTTTGGAAAAGTAGCAGAGCAATCACTACAAAAAAAAAAAGATTTCTTGAGATAAACTCTAAATGTTTATGTAAATCGCACTTTTTTTCTGAAATGTGACTAGCAGGTAGAAATGTTCTCCCACGTGCTGTTTATTCAGGTAACTACCACGCGTCTCAAAGAATCGACATTTCGAACTTTCTGGATTATAGTACTTCCGAAAATCCACAGTTTTTAATTATAGATCTGGCTTTCTTCAATTCAATACTCAACCCGCCAACAAAGTGATTTTTAAGGGAAATACCGCTCTTTATAGATATTATCAGCCTGAAAACGTGAGAACATATTCAACTGACAGTTTGACTCTTGGTGGAAACCAGCGGTCACTTGGCCGATGTGGGATAGAAACAAAAAGCAGCGTTTTAATTTTTTTTTTAAAAAAAATAGGTCAGTTCTTTTGGACCGCTTTATGGACTCGACTCATCACAAGGTCGAGAAATTTTACTCTACAAAATTATGAAAAGAGCATTGGGATCCGCCCCGGGAATCTGTTTTCGCACCCAAATAATATATGCACGGTGTCGTCATGACCTTGGATGGATAACACTGCCTAATTGTTTGATTTCCTCAACATCACAAAATATTACATGAAGTCAATCTATTTAGTAAATACAATTTGACAGAAAAATAAATTGATTTGCTTATTTTTCAAATCAGTAGTTTTGTGTTTGCTTTTTCTCGTTGGACAAGCGACATACATGTGCTGAGCATCTCTTTTTGCCCCAGGTTTTACGCACGAAATCAGACCGCCTCGCCAGCTTCCACGGAAGAATGAAATTATTGAGAACAAAAGATTCAACCAAACAACAAGAGAATTATACATTGATACGGGGATCTTATAAGAGCATACAAGTAGATGACCATAAATACACCTTCTCCAGTACCACAAGCGTCAAGCACCGAATTACAAACCACACAGTGGCCATCATTTTTCTCATCACTATATCGCAAGTTTGCCCAAATTAATACTCACCTCACATTTCTTTCATCATTTTCCCGTCACACAATCCCCACTTATGAGCTTATCCAAAAACTCAATGATGATATTTCAAAGCTAGATCTTCAGATAATTAAGGAGTTGCTTCCCTCTGGTGATGTGACCTTTGGGTATTTTGATGAAAACCAGATTCTTCTTCAACATCTTGAAAAAGTACAGTACTCTGCCCAAAAAGGGTACGCTCAAAACCAGCCAAAAACAGTGGATGACGCGTATGAGGCGTTGGCAAGAAATACATCTTCTCCTGGGCTCGAGAGACAGTTGTTGGTGTTCGAATTCTGTGATGTAAGAACACAAGGAATTGGTGCCGTTATTAAAGGTAAAACCTTTTTCCAGGGCAAGCAAAAACGGCAAAAACCAGAGACTATGGCGGGTCCTAGCTTTTTTACATCAGCTAGTAATATGAGTATCAGCTCTCTATCACAAGACCAACTCCGAGCCATAATAAAGGGTCGTAATGAAAGATTTTGTGCGTGTGTGGAAAGCTTCCTAGAGGCATTTTCACAAGAAGAGTTAGATGAGGGAGTTCCCATGAAACGTTTGGTTGAGACATCTACAAAACATTTACCCGAACAAGAAACTTTTGATGATCCAATCACCCTTATGGAACATGGAACTGGCACAGGTGAAAACGTACCTGAATCTTGCGAAAAACCACCTTTAGAAGATATGCTTCACACACTAAAGACTGCCCCTTTGTTCAAAGACCAAATTCGAAAAGTATACACGCTTACAGAGTCTCGGAAATCTCGCTTGGAGAGAATTGACCCAAAACTTTTACATCCAGATCTTGTGGACGCTCTCTGGAATTATAAGGGCGTGGATGCTGTTGAAGGTGGTTTATATTTACATCAAGCACAATCACTCTCTGCCATAATAAACGACAGAAAACACGTTATTGTTTCGACATCCACCAGTTCCGGAAAATCCTTCATTTATCAACTTCCGATTATAAACGAAATATTAAATGATTCATACAGTGGAGCCAATTCCAAGCGACGGACTTCGACTGCAATGCTTATTTTTCCAACAAAGGCACTTGCACAAGACCAGATGCGGCATCTCAAAGAACTCATATCGCATCTTCCTCAAAATAGCAGGAAAGTTGTCGTGGATACTTACGATGGTGATACCCCGGCAAAAAGCAGAGGATATATCCGGAATTTTGCCGATATAATTTTCACAAATCCAGATGCTATACACGCCGCCATACTTCCGAATCAATCTTCTGAGGAATTTGGTCAAAACAGAGGGTGGCTGGAATTTCTTTCGAATCTAAAATATGTCATCATGGATGAGTTGCATGTATACAAGGGAACCTTTGGTATTCACGTATCTTATGTAATGTCACGCTTGAATCGTCTCCGTGCCACGATTTCCTTGAACGATTCTGTACCGCAATATATATCGTGTTCTGCCACGATAGATAATCCAGAATCCCACTTTCGGACTCTTTGTGGAATCCCCAATTCTGATGAGGTTCTTCATGTATTTGAGGATGGAAGTCCCAGCACTGAAAAGAAAATGGTTATCTGGGAACCTCCGATCTTGATGAACAAAAAGGGCCAGCGAGAATTGCCGCAGGCACAATTAGCCTCCGCTAACTCGTTGAAAACCCCAATTCAATCTGCATTTCTTCCACGTGAAAATATAGTAGGTGAGCTGGCGAAGATCCTCGTTCATCTTTTATGCTCACTTCCTTCCATCAAAGTGATTGTGTTTTGCCCGTTTCGAGCTGTGTGTGAGCTTTTGATCAAAGAAGTTCGAACGCTTATTGCTGAAAAGAAACATCCGAAATCGGCCACACTTAGTGAGCATGATGTGATGGCTTACAGAGGAGGATACTCGAAATCTGATCGTAGAGCTATCGAGGATAAAATGTTTCTGGGTCAACTTCGTGCAATCGTCGCAACAAATGCCTTGGAGCTTGGAATAGACTTGTCTGACTTAGATGTCGTGATCTCATGTGGGTTTCCAGTACTGAAACTGAACTTGCACCAGCAGTTTGGAAGGGCTGGACGTGGCAAAACTTCCAAAGGGAGCTTGGCGATTTTGGTTTGTGGCTCCTCACCCGTAGATAGACACTATCTCAAGAATTCACATGAGCTCTGTGATAAAACATACGAGGATCTTTGCATTGACGGGTTTCTAGACGGTAGTCTGAACAAAATGGTGATGTCTATGCATTTACAATGTGCTGCTTTTGAGTGGCCCTTGGACTTAGAAAAAGATGCCAAATGGTTCTGTATCCGGAGAGACCCTGGTGCAGAACAGAAATTTAAAGATCTATGTATGGAGAAATTACAACCAGATAAAAACGGGTCTTATCGCACTGATCCACGTTATTTGCCCTGGCCAGCAGAAAAAGTATCTCTTCGTGCCATAGAACAAACCATGTATGCGGTTGTTGATATCACAGATAACAGGAATGCTGTCATTGAAGAAGTAGAAGAGCTGCGCACAAGTTTCACTCTTTACGAAGGTGGAATCTTTCTTCACCAAGGCCTCCCATATCTCGTCAAAGATTTCAATCCAAAAGATAGATATGCAAAAGTTGAGCGGGTCAAAGTAACGTGGACCACTCTGCAGCGAGATTTCTCAGATGTAGACCCGTTGGAGATTGAGTTGGTAAAGCAACTTAGTATTTCCAAATCGGCCACGTCAACTGATATTCCAGTGTTTTACGGGAAAGTGCAAACAACAATTATTGTTTTTGGATATTTCAAAGTGAATCGTAAAAGCGAGATCTTGGAGGCGGTCGAAGTGAAAAACCCTCCAGTGATTCTCAGGTCGAAGGGGTTTTGGATTGATATTCCCCTCAAGGCCATTGACTTAATCAAGGAAAAACAACTCAACCCTGCTGGCGGGATCCACGCTGCACAGCATGCCATAATGAATGTTCTTCCTTTATTTATTACTGGAGGTGCAACAACAAACCCAAATGCTAGGTTCACGCCAAATGGCGCAGATGCTGAGCTCTCTACAGAATGCAAAGCACCGGAAAAGGAATTTGCTAAAAGACAATCTACTCGCCGAAGGCCTCCGCGGCTAATTTTCCATGACTCTAAAGGAGGTAAGCAAGGAACAGGTATGTCGGGGAAAACTTTTGAATATATTGACGAAATCATACATGCGACCTACGAAAGAGTTCGCGATTGCGAATGTGAATGGGGTTGTCCGCTGTGTGTTGCCGGTACATTTTGTAAAGAAAATATGCTAGTTATGTCGAAGCCCGGTGCAGTGATAATACTAGGGGCATTGCTAGGGGTTGATGCAGAAGAATTGAAAGAGAGTGTTCTTGATGGGCCAGAACCCAATATGCCATTAATCGGCACTGAAACGATTGCAAAAGGAGAAGGGATTGTGAAGTTCTCTCCAGATATTCAAATAGTCGCCATGAAAAAAGCCAAAAGAAAACTATGCGAGATAAAGCAAGAAAGTAGATAGAATTAATACTTCATACTTTTCTTCCGAGTAATGACAGATGCTTTCCGCGAGAGTTTTTGGCCGAAGCTTTCCTTTTTTGTCGTCTCATTAGAGGCTCGGGATGATTTTGTAGCAAAACTGCTGGTGCTCATGTTTCTACTAATAGGAGGCAATGGTTTTGGGCGATGTTCTCTTCTAGCTGGCTTTTCGATGGGCTGCAGAGTAGCAGAATTGACGTGATATGAAAGGTCTGCCCTTCTGCGGGCCTGAAGCGCAGGTGAATGAGTAAGCAGTTTTTTCTTTGCAAGGCGAAATACGTGTTTCACTGATTTCAAGTATATCGAAGCTAGCGACGCGATATTAAGTTCGAGTTCTTCGAGAATGGCAGGATCAATCTTATCGTTTTCAGAGTTTATTATCGGATCCAAGTTGATGACAATCTCCTTAGTGCGTTTTTGAAACTCTTCCTCGGTGCCGCTATTTTGCTGGCTAGTAATCAATCTCCAGTAGAAGAAGCCACGATCACGTAAGTCGGGATTATCGGATTCTTCTGTAGCCCATTTCAATACATTTAGTACAAGCTTTTCACCTTCAAGCGGGAATTGCACATAATACTTGACCACAGCAGTTACCATAGTATACTGCACCTCTAGAGGCTCTTCATTAAAGGACGTGATTAGGTGCTGCAAGATAAGATGTGCATTTTTAATTTTATCTGGGAACTGGCCCACCATCCAAGTAAGTGCAAGTTTGGCGTCAGCCTCTTCCATTAACTTGTAATGACGTACAATGCTGTGCAAAAGCATGTCAAACTTGCCCGGGTACTTGCGGAGAATATTTTTGATGACAACACAGGCCTCCTGCACGATGTATGGAATATCGTTGGCAATCAAATCAAGCAAGATATCGACACCACGAAAGGCGGCCTCTTCGGATTTAAGAGAGAGATTACCAAACGCACGGATGGCCTTGCGGGCCATTTTGCTATCGACTTCTGTGGCATATTCCTCCAATTCACGGAAAACTACGTCGATATTGGCCTCATTTGCGAGAAGATAGATGATCTCGAGCTTCGTGTCCTTGATGTAGATAGGATCGTCCAACTGCCAGAAAAACAGCTCGACGTCTACTGCCACAAGATAGGACTTGCCCAAAAGAAGCAAGATCACGTTACGCAACACCAAAAACTGGAGCTCTGCTGGCTTTGCAAGCAATGAAACAAGCACGGCCCCCAACCTTGTGCGGATTCCCGGAACCACAAGTTCAGGCGTATCGATATAGTTGCTCAAGTATAGCACAACTTTCACTGCATTAAGCACAACCGCCGCATTTTCATGCAGCAATGCCGGAATCACGGCCTCAAGAACTTCAAGGGCATCCTGGCACGTTTGAGGAACATACGCCATGATTGCATTGAGCAAATATACTTGGCGCCATTCGTTGGCAGTAGTTGCGCTGCGCATAAGTTCAAGCAGATGGTCTTTATTGATGTTGAGCCCCATGGCACCGGAGTGGTCGGTAATATCGCCCAACGCTGCAAGTGCATTGGCCACCACTGTTTGGTTTTCATCGTAAAGTAATTCGTTCAAGCTTTCGATCAAGCCCATTTCCACGGTTTTCTTAGCATCATGCTGATACAATCTCGCCACACTGAAGGCTGCCGTTGTACGTACATGTGGATTTGCATCTTGAAGAAGAAACCCCACCAGCTGGAACGCAAGTGCTGCAAATGGACGTAATGGTACGGCAGACGAGGTTTTAATTGCTAAACACCGGATTTTCGGGTCAAGGTCGCCCACAAATCGGGCGAAAAAATCAAGCGCCTCAACAGCATGATCGGCGTTCAATTCCGCATAGTGTATGATATAATGACAGCAAAGACGCCGCACCTCATAGTCATCAATCACCATAAGTTCAATGATTTCCAGCATGAGCAGGGCCAACTCGGTCCGATTTAAGATAATGTTGGCAACTATTTTCTTCAACACAGCACGCACACGCGCTTGTGGTTTCAGTTTCTTGCGTGCCTGTTCGAGCTCGGCCCGGATTTCTGACGCCTTGCTTTTAGCAAAATATTTAGAATCCATCGCAACAGTAACACGACTAGTGGAAAACTTTTAGTAAATCGACAAATATTTTCCAATGAAAGAGGCAATTTGGGAATCTAATGAGGAGGTGATTTTTGTGGAAAGTGATACAAACAATTTAGAAACAAAGTGTTTTCGATCCCGCAATAATCCCTCTTTCTTTGGTAAACCGTCGGGCTAATCTTCTGTAGTGGTGTGGAGTGTGTTTTCTTGCCGGCAGCTCTCGGCTCTCTTTCCCGGCCGCGATCTGAGAATTCGCACGGTTCCGAGCCCGTATGTGGATTGAATGTGAGAAAAGTTGATCCTTTTCTTTTATTAGATAAAAATTAGGCTATTGGCTAATTTTTTTAAAGACCCAAAATTCAAAAAAAAAAAAAAAAAAAACTTCAATTCTTTTTAGTATAGAACCGCGTATCCCATAAAAAATGGCTGGTTTAATTTCAATGTGAGAGATGAACAAAGCCCTTCAACTGATCTACTCGACGGGACATGTATATATATAGTTAATCACTTGAGCAAGACATATCCAGACGCATATGAGACACTGGAATCGGTGGACGAAGTGGCCCTGCTGCTTTGTGAATAGCCAAGCCACTGAAACACCTCATGTGAAAGCGTCTCGCCTCCGTTGGCCATATACGCCTCGAGAAGCCGCAATACAATTGCTATTGGTTTTTGGCCGCAGATCGTATTGCCCGTGGCCTCAATATAACTATCCCATTTCGCCACAGATCCACCCGATGCCACCAACATCGCCAGACGATCTAAGTACTCGATCGACTTGTATATCGGCGTTGTGTGCACCGAAGCATCGTGGTATGCCGTGAGCAGCAGCAACTGCATATCCGGCACGTACTCAGTATAGCCAAAGCGACGTCCCCAATGGCAGAAATCCGACAGCACAACAAATGTCGTGGTTGGGTCCTCCATATACGGTAAAAGTGCCTCCACCACTATCTCTCGCGCCCGCGCAGAGAGACCCGATACCATAATCGGCACAATTTTGGGCACCGCCACGTTTTCATCCAGACACCGCTGCACCAAAAACGGCAAGTGCATTTCAAACAGGTGTTCCTCGCCATCAACAGCACGGGTCATGTACTGGAAACGGCCATTTTGCTGCTTCACAAGCTGCTTACACATTTCGACATCCACCGGCACGGGGCCTAGTGGCGTGGCGTACCGAGCATAGGGCGTCAAAAGCACGGTATCTTTATAATAGGCATGGTGCGAAGGTCCAAGAAGAATCACACGCAGTGCATTCTTACAGTCCCACACCAGATACGCTTCTGCCAACCGCTGGCCACAGTAGGCGTACCCTGCGTGTGGACCCACCAAAACTCGAGCACCTTTTTTTTCTGAAGGCGCCAATGCGAAAAACCCGCGGAGTTGTGTTTCAAGCGATTTGCGGTCCCCAGAATACCACGTTCCTGAGTGAGTGGCAGGACGAGTCAGCATGAGGTTTAAAAGCAGCGCACTCACTCACACACAAAAAAAAAAAGAAGGAAATGAAGAAAGAAAAAGAATAAGGAGGGATAAAAAAAAAAGTGAAAAAAAAAAATTAAAACAGTCTAAATGGAATTATTCTATATAATCTGGGAACAAACCTGACTAGACCTCCTTTTTCTTATTTCAAACCTTTTGTCTTTCTTTTTTTGCTTTTCAGTTTCTTGTTGAATATCAATGCGCCGGAGAATCTATAGTGGGGAGTAAAAGAAGAAGCAGGTGGTTTCGTGGAGAGTGTGGAGTTCACTGAAATGTGAGGGGGCTGGGGACCTCATTTTTATATGCGGGGGGCCAGGCCCCAGGTCCGTGCACGCAGCAGGGCCCGGAACTGGAAAGCGGAAATTGGGTGCGAAATACTCGGGCCCTAGTTTATCGAAAGGGCCAATACAGGCCAATAAAGTTGTAAAGAATTACTCTTTCATATCGCTTTATTTCTCTAATCCGGGTAGAGTTATTTTTCTTTCAATTCAAGGTATTCTTGCTTCTCCTCAGCCAGGTTTTATCGGTTTCTACAGAAATCTTAATCTGCTGAGATTCGTTATCAAAAAGTGGAATAATCATTTTGCAGAATCTTCTAAAGTTTCGACTCAATGAGGAAAAAAGTATCAGCAGCCTTTTAGCGACATATGCCTGATATTTTTCTATAGAGTCCGTTGGATAGGTTTCTGTGAGGCACAATTATGCACACCATAAATCCTTAAGCACCTTGAACCTCTGATTATCCCCTAATTAAACGGGATGTGGACACGCTTATAAAGGAAGCAATACTGGTGATGGTTGCTGGTGCAATTTTGGTGGCTTGATTTCTTCTGATTAATCTCTAGAAAATAAAGAATTATAAGCACTAATTATCACGATTCTCTCCAATTTCATTCAAACTAGCTCTGCTATCAGGCCACTGGTAATTCTCTCACCCTTTGCAGAACTAAAAGGGTCAAGAAGCAAGCCTATCTAATAATAAAGTGTATCTCAATGCATTTATTACTTTATGTAAAGCCTTATCTATTTTATTGATAAATTATTGGGATGCAAAATCACGTTTATTATATTATCTTTGACGTCATTAATTTCGTAAATCTATTTTCGCGTAACAGTCAATCTCCAAGGTACCTCAAACAAAACGTCTCCTTTAGCGTAATATGTGGACACACAATTATAATTACCACGAAGCATCATACCCTTAGGGGTGGTATCTTTTTCAAAAGTCACATCATAGGGCTCTTCACGTGGCACAAATTCTGCCCCGATATCCACCTCTCGTTTTCGAACCACGATACCCAACGCCTTAACTTCCTGTGTATACTTGAGTTCAGATAAGGTTACTTCCTTTACCCGAAAATGAATTGTCATTTGATAAGTCGTATCCTCTGGAATTTTTATATCTATGGATTTTGTGCCTTTGACGGGAACCTCATAAGAAGTGCCGTCCTCATAAGTGACAGTGAAGCTAAGAATCTCAAGGTTTGAGTGGTCCACAGACATTTTGCGCGATCTTGTTTCTTTTCTTCCCTTTCTTTTTTCCTCTACCTTTGTTCAGAAACAAAAAATGCCTCACGCGTGTTTCAGATTTAAGTACAAGTGGTAAACTTCTTACAATTACGTGAATGGAGAATTATAGTGGCTTATATACCAAAAGGTCCCAAGTCTTTCGAGGTCTATTCGCACCACCACCCCACGTTTCGCTGCACGCATGCGTGGGTGCGGCTGAGCGGGGAGCGGAAAATGGACCGAGGTTAAGCTGCAAAATAAAAACTTCGAGTGGGGGTATAGCATAAATGTAATGTGGGTACCAATAAAAGTGTGCGGGCTAAATTAAAATTAAGGTTAAAAGGTAATAGAGATCTTTATGACCTAAAAAAGGAAATTTCATTTCGGTCATTTTTAATACCACTTACAGCGTCGTCATGGGCGTGTGGCCCGTTTGTTTTTGTTTTTCTACAAGACGCCAGTGTCTAGATTTTCACTTTAATAATTATTATATTCACTTTTTGAAATCAGAAGTGGTGGCTTTCCTAGAAATACCTCTCTAATTTTGATAAACCAGTAGTCAAAATAGGTACAAACAGCAGGAAAAGACCCTGGAACATTTGGTGGCACTTAAAAAACTTTAAACAGACCCTGCTACCCTGAATGCCTGCTCTTCTCGGTCTGAAATGCTGCGACTTCTTCTTTCAAAAGCTCATGTAGTCTGCTTAAATCAGTTTCGTTTTCTTCTTTGCCAAATGTAAAAACCGAGCGACAGGCCGGCTCGCATGTAACATCTCTGATTTTGATGAAAAAAGAATGGGCGATAGTCAGCTCTACATCAAGCCGAGAATTGGGATCCCATCTCAAAAGCAGACCAAGTAAGTCGAGACTTTCAGCTGAGGCAAACGGGTAAATTGTGGACCAGTCCACTCCAGGCCGTTCACCTCCAGGAATATCCCAATCCCTTCGAATACTGATGTTTGGGGGTGGACTGCCCAAGTACTTGATTATTTCATGTAATTGATGAACCAGGCTTTTTCCAGGCATCAATGGCTGGCGTCCGTATAGCTCACCCAAAATACATCCCACCGCCCACATATCCACCTCTTTACCGTAATGGGTGGATCGAAGAATTAACTCCGGAGCTCGGTACCAACGTGTGGCCACATAGTTAGTAATTGGCTCCTCAGATCTGTTTGAGGGTGCTACTGAAATAGCCCGTGCTAATCCAAAGTCACAGATCTTAAGCACCCCACGAGAACTCACCAAAATATTTCCTGGTTTTAGGTCTCGGTGTACCACGTTGGCCAGATGAATATACTTGATTCCACAAACAATTTGGTAAAGAAAATTACGGATGTGGAACTCCAGAAATTGCACTACTGAGTATAAAACTCGAGCAAGGTCGTAGTCCATGTGTTCTTGAAAACAGTAGAGCCCTTCATACGGCGTTAAAGTGATGAAGTACACGTCCACTAGGGAAACAATCTATTTGTTAGTCTGGGTTAGAAAAGAAAATAAATACCCGTTTGCGCTTTTAATCTTTGGGAAGAAAAAGTCCAAAGGAATCGTCCACAGTGATTGTTGGGAAATGGAAACATACATTTCTGTGACCTCGAAAAAATCTCATAAGCTTCAATTCACGAATGGCTCTACGAAGCAAAATCTCCCTCAGCAATATCTTGCAAATCTTTTTGACGGCAAGCTTTACTGGGTCTGGGGACTTTGTGTCGATGGCCACACAAACTACACCATACAGACCCCGGCCCAAAACTTCCTGGATTTTGTAACGTGAAGGTACGTAGAAGTTGGTGCTTTTATAAACTTGAAAATCGGACATATCTGATTCTTTTTTCTTTGCCTAAATGAAGTCGTTGTTAGGTGAAATAAATGAATGGCTTTTTTTTTCTCTGTCTCAAGATCAAATTGCAAATGAAAAAGTGGTTGCAATTGCGAGCAACATTGCGTAGCGTGGACAAAAAAAGAAGAAAAAAAAAATAGAGTAAAATTCTTCGTTCAAAATTAGTTAACCGTTGTAAAATAGATGTTGAAAAGACTTCACGATTCTAAATTTCTTTTTGGAATGTAATTTTATCAAGAAATTCATGGCTTTTACCTCAAGTCCTTCACCTCCTTGCTGTGAAATGATAGAAGCCAGGTTTTTTTTTTTTTTTTGACTGATACATCTGATTAAAGGACGAGAGAGATGATACAGGTCCACCTGAGACCTTAATTCGCAAACTTCGGCAAATTAAAACAAAGATGCTACCAAGTTTTGAACAATGTTATACGCTAGATTGAATTTATGAAAAGTCGTCGAATTTTACCCCTGATCTGGATACACGAAGAAGTCAATCTTTCAGTGAATTTGTTTTCAAACTTTATAACAGTAAGAATGTAATCAAAGCTCTTCTGCTTTTTTTTTTTTTTTTGCTAAGCTATTTCATTAATTTTAATCTTTTGTTACAAAAAACAATCAGCCCTGACTTCTATTATGTCATTATCTTTTCAGCTATGAGTTTGACCTTCGCGCTCACACAGCCATTTGCAGCTATTTCAAAAAAGATTCGCAAAATTACTTTTCAGTTGCTTTTTAAACTCATTCCATTGGTTTTGAAAGTACCCGCAATAATAAGATTGCTCTCAAGTAACTTAATACCCTCTCACTGTTCGCGAATGAATAGTATTACCAATTTCTTGGCCGGAACTGTAAAGCAGTTGCCCGACATTAGTATCACTGACTGGGGTATAAGAACTCTTCACCCGACAGAATCTGAGTAGCATGTCTTTTTCTTCTTCACTGGGCATTCTCTCAAGAGCTGCCAAAGACTACTGATCATCATATCAAAAGAACTTCTGGCTCAATTACAATTTTCCTATGTCGCCCATCTTCTGTTTCTTCTCATTCATGCAACTCATTCTTGCCGACCCGGGCTTTCAAGCAGGGAGTCTAGTTTTCCGTTCTGTAAGCACTCGACCCTCTCTTCTTGGATTGGGCTTTGTCGGAGAAAATCTAGCGTTTAAGGATAAGCCTGATGTCTTTTACTACTACAGGTCGGGTTTGGTCTGGGAAGCAAATTGTAGAAAGTTCTTAGGAGTCAATAAGGCAGGTCAATTATTTTTGACTAATCAAAAAACTCAACAATTTGCTTTACAAAAAATCCCCAACCTACAAAATTCGTTAGAATTTTTCACTTACAAAGGCAGTAGGGTGTTCCAGCTTTGCTCTGATGGATTAGTGCGGTTCCAAAGCCATTGTCGGGTTGTACGAGAAATTGAGATCTATTTCATAACATCATAAATAGCTCTGAAATTGAACATCGTGCCTTGTTGTAAAAATTTTGGCGAAGTGGTGAAGTATTCAACTATTCAACTATTCAATGAAAAGGATCGTTATAAATCCTTGAGTATTTGAAGTATCTACGATCTTTCCAAGCAAAGTTCTTCAATCTAATTCATAGGTTAAAGAATGTTCGAGGGCCCCTTGGGAGAAAATTTCTCCAATTAATTATCTATAGTTATTCAGGCCCTAGTTTCCCAAAGCACATAAAGTAAGCTTAAGAGAATTCTTTTGAAACCAATATATCGAGTTAAGAGTCTAGAAATTGATGGGTGGTCTGGGGGGTGTAGGATCAATAAAAAATTGGACGCATCCGGAGTCGAACCGGAGACCTTTCCCATGCGAAGGGAACGCGCTACCAACTGCGCCATACGCCCAAAAGTAATGGTCCCTAGCAGGATCGAACTGCTGATCTTGGCGTTATTAGCACCACGCCTTAACCAACTGGGCCAAGGGACCTTGATGTTTTGATTCTAAACTAACCAAGATAGACTCGGCACTTTGAAATAAGTGTATATGCCAGATTTTTTTCAATATGCCGGATTTTTCGATCCCAGAGACCGATTTTGTTAAGGTCTAGAGCGCGAGAAAACTTGCCAAATAAGTTTCGCACCTTGCCATGATCTTGGATATTGGGTTCATTAACAGTCCCAGAGACGGTTCATGGGTCCCCCACGCGTCCCTATTCGTTTACACTTTTTTTACTTTTCAATCAGACGTATCAGTAAAAAAAAAAGATAAACATACCTTCTCGATCACAAATACAGTACGTTCGAGTTAATTGAAAAATAAACCTAATTAACAAGTATAGAAATTTCTTTAAAAAAAGGTTAACATAAAAAGAAACAAATATTTGATTATACTCATTGTCAATTGGGAAGACCGCACAGATGCAAGAGAAAAAAATTCAATGGGAGAAAATGCTTGTCACGGTTGTGGGTTATAAACCCAGTATACTAAAACAGATTCTTTCAAAGCCCGCCTGGCTGTGCCTTAATCCTCATCACACAGGTACGGAATCCCAAGAGACAAGTAATTGTTCTTTTCTTTTAATTTTTTTTTTTTTTTTTGACTGATACATCTGATTAAAGGGCGAGAGAGATGATACTAACCATCACTCTCTAAAAACTATAAACTATAGAAAAAAAAACCTCTAACCAGCTCCCAAATATATACCGACTGGCGAACCAAAGCCCCCTTCACGCTGTACCACAGCAAAAGAAAGCAATCTAATATATATTTCTAATTAAGGAACTACATAATGTGGAGAAATTTTGGGGCTTTGGCTAATTATGTTTTTATGGGAGGCAAAATGTGTCATTCCTTTTAATTTCCGAATAAATCACGAGGTAACTCTAGTGTTCGCTACCATATAGCATGCCATGTTTATCCCCTCGTAATTTAGTAGTACTAAGTCTCTATTAAACTTTAGGTTTTAATGACCGTATTCTTGAATAAGGCCTTAACAATATCATATTCACCGAAGAAAAATAAATTAATAAGCACAGTGATTAGGATCTACTGAAGAAGGTTACAACTTCTCGCAGCCCACAGGTGTGACCGTGTGAGTGAGTGAGATTCACGTGAATGGCCAAATGATTTGAACACCATTACACTGCATCAAATTGATAGATACTGAAGGCAACGCCAGCTGCATATCCATTGCCCGGATGATTGTGTGGCATTGTGCAGGGAAAAAAGAAAGAAAAAAAAAATCCTGATAACGATAAAGGTTCTGCCCGGCCGCTGTCAAACGGATAGAATAATCGCGCGACAATAAGTTGTTTACGGCTCCGTGCATAACCGCAAACGGCCGCTGATACCCGCCTATACCCGCGAATTGCCGCGATTTCCCGAGCTTTACCGGTGCTTACCGCGCGCAGCCGAAGTTAACCGAGAGATGCAGTTGGGCAGCCGAGTGCGCCGACGTAGGTCTAGAGCCAACACGATAATGCAATATTTAAACACACATGATTTCCCCTCCAGCATGGTTCATGATGAGATATTCAAAGAATCACATTCAGTTGTCTTCATAGATATTTATTTTCATTATTTGCTATCAAGTAATTTGCTAGACAAAGAAACCACCTGAATTTTGCAACCATGGCCCCTATCATCACCAGAAACGCGTCTGAGGAACCAGTTTCTCATCAACAAGAGCAAATTCCCTTGGGAGAATACCTCTTCCTTCGTATTTGCCAGGCCAACCCTAAGTTGCGTTCTATTTTCGGAATTCCCGGTGACTTCAACTTGGCTCTTTTGGAGCACATTTACGCTGACTCCGTTGCTGCCCAAGCCGAGTTTGTGGGCTTTTGTAACGAGCTTAATGCCGCATATGCTGCTGATGGTTACGCTAAAATCATGGACAACTTGTGTGTTTTGATCACCACTTACGGTGTGGGTGAGCTTTCTGCTCTTAACGGTATTGCCGGTGCCTTTGCCGAGTATGCTCCTGTTTTGCACATTGTCGGTACAACTTCCACCAAACAAATCGACTACGCTCAGACTGCTGATGCCAAAAGTGTGAGAAACCACCACCACTTGGTCCAAAACAAGAATGCATTGGCTTCTCCAGACCACGATGTGTACAAGAAGACCGCGAGCAGCTTTTCTGTTGTGCAAGAGTCTTTGGACAGAGACATGGTGTTGAACTTGGAGAAGATTGACCACGTGTTGACCACAATCTTGAACGAGCGTAGACCAGGTTACCTCTTCTTCCCCTCCGATATCTCTGACATCACCGTGCCTAGAAGCAGATTGGACCAGCCTTTGAACCTTAACCAATTGAACGACGAGCCATTGTTGGCCGACTTGACCCAAAGAATCTTGGCCAAGCTTTACGCTTCTGAGAAGCCTTCTGTGTTTGGTGATGCCTTGGCTGATCGTTTCGGTGCTCAATCTGCCTTGGACGCCTTTGTCGGGGCTTTGCCTTCCAACTTTGTGAAGTTGTTCACCTCTCCTCTTGCCAGAAACATCGACGAGACTTTGCCCAACTTCCTCGGTGTTTATGCTGGTAAATTGTCTTCTGGCACTGATGTTGTCGAGGCCTTTGAACAAGAAACCGACTTTTTGTTGTCTCTTGGTCATGCCAACAATGAGATCAACTCGGGTATTTACTCCACAAACCTCAGCAAGGTTGCTGAGTACGTTGAGGTGCACCCAGACTACGTTTTGATTGACGGCGAGTACGTTCAAATCAAGAATGCTGAAACTGGCGAGAGACTGTTCTCCATTGTTGACTTGATCTCCCGCCTTGCTACGGAGTTTAAGGCTAGCAAGCTCGTGAACAACGATGGTAAGGCCACCATTGGAGGCAAGAGTGCCCTCAAGCAATTTGGTCTTGAGGACGAAGAGGTTCCTGCTGAGCTCATCACACAAAACAGATTGATTGACTTCTTCAACTCTTACTTGAGACCTAACGATATCTTTGTCGTGGAGACATGCAGCTTCCAGTTTGGTATCTCCGACCTCAGATTCCCAAAGGGAGTCAAATGTATTTCTCAGAACTTCTACGGCTCTATCGGATATGCTCTTCCAGCTACTTTCGGTATCTCCAGAGCTGAAAGAGACTTGGGCACCAAAAGAAGAGTTGTGTTGGTGCAAGGAGATGGATCTGCTCAAATGACAATTCAAGAATTGTCTACCTTCTTGAGATACGAAACTCAGGCCCCTGAAATTTTCCTTCTCAACAACTCTGGCTACACTGTGGAGAGACTTATCTTGGGCCCAACCCGTTCTTACAACGATATCCAGGACGCCTGGAACTGGACTCACATTTTCAAGGCTTTCGGTGACAACGACGGCGAGAAGCACGAGGCCGAGAAGATCAACACAATCAACGAGTTGGAGGGACTCTTTGGGCGCAAGGCTAGCTCTAAGATTCGTTTCTTCGAGCTTAGATTGCCTAAGATGGATGTTCCTAAGAGATTCAAGAACTTGCTTGGTAAGTAAGGGTCTGGGTGTGAATTTCAGTGTGAAACTAGGGATAAGGTAATAGAATGGTATAATTGTTATTTAAGAGATAAAAAGCGCAATTGTAGACTACAAGGTCGTGTTCAACATCTGTGGAATCCAGTGTGTGAATGAGAATCAAAGGGTATTAGGTAAGGATTGTCTTTTGTTTGATCTGCTATATAGTTTTTTTTTCAGCAAAAATTTGGAGATTCTGGAGTTTTACTTTAAGTTGGATAACAATGCGTGATTGTATGGAATTATTCTGTAATCTTTATTCATATAGAGGAAAGCATCAGATTTTATTAAACTAAGTATTTTGCAGGAAAGCACAGAGAAAACAGTTCGAAGACAGGCTCTTGATTGAAATCTCGATACTGGTTTCATTCATTTGAATAGCTAGAATTTTTCTTTTCAACAAGAGAAAATAAAGATAGGAAAAAAAAAAAAAAAAAAAAAGATTGTCTGAAATTTTATGGCATTTGATTGCTTGTGCAAAAATCCAGACCACTTGTTCTTCCCAACTAAAAGGTACAAAATTGCTTCCCAAAAATACAAATGATGCCAAATGAGCGTTTGGACAGCTGCCCTGAGACCTAGTACTTGCTAAAAACAAATTAATAATAAAAGTAAATAAATCCTGAATTTTGGCCAACTAAAAATTTTTGTGTTTGGAATAAAATTACGTCGAGGTATGGCTCGCGACCCTCAAGAAAGGGCCCACTTTTTGAGTCAGATTAAAAAAATTAAAGGTTTCCCAGTGTGTAAGAAAACCTGCCTTAAAGCGTAATTTTTCTTTTTCTTCTTGACATGGTAATTTCAAATCGAAAAAAAAAAAAGAAAACTCGATTGTCTCCAAGAAGAAGATTCGGGGTTTATTATTTAATCATCGTGCGCTTACTTCAGCGAAACATAACTAGCTTGCCATAGCTTGAAATTTGAAATTACCGAGCAGAAATTGCCTCCTCGACATTCTACGATTTCGATTAGACAGCCAAATGCTTGTGGCCTTGCACCCTCACCGGTCAAGCTAACTTCGGAAAAGGGAATTCAGCAATTACTAAGAAAAATACTCCAAAGAACAACTTCACTATTAAAAATCACAGATAAAGTAGGAACCCGACTCAGTCATAAATTGGAGAAGGCTCAGTGTATGCGGCTTAACATAGTACGACTTTTTCCCGCACCTCCATGTCGTGCGCAGCTCACCAGAGAAAAAAAAGTTTTGGCCGGTGGCCAGTGCATCACCAGGCTGCGAGACAAGACTCGCGCAGTGTGAAAAAACGCACTCCAAAAAAAAAAAAAAAAAGAAGAGTCTACCAACTCAGTCTCTTACAAACAAACAAACAGATAAAAATAAATCAAGATGAGTAGCTCGAACTGCCGATTTTATGAGAACAAGTACCCCGAGGTGGACGAGGTGGTGATGGTGAACGTTCAGGAGATTGCCGAGATGGGAGCCTACGTGAAGTTGCTTGAGTACGACAATATCGAAGGTATGGTATTGTTGAGTGAGTTGTCGAGAAGAAGAATCCGTTCGATCCAGAAGTTGATCCGTGTGGGTAAGAACGAGGTGGCGGTTGTTTTGCGTGTGGACAAGGAGAAGGGATACATTGATTTGTCCAAGAGAAGAGTGTCTGCTGAGGATATTGTCAAGTGTGACGAGAGATACAACAAATCCAAGGCTGTGCACTCGATCTTGCGCCACTGTGCCGAGAAGTACAACGTGCTGTTGGAGAAGTTGTACCAGACTGTGGGCTGGCCCTTGCTGAGAAAGTTTGGCCACGCTTACGATGCATTCAAGTTGCTGATCACCGATCCTTCTATTTTCGCCGATGTCGAGGCCCCATCCACCGAGATCTTGGAGGAGTTGAAGTTGTACATCAGCCGTAGATTGACGCCTCAGGCTATTAAGGTGCGTGCCGACGTCGAGGTCTCGTGTTTCGAATACGAGGGAATTGACGCCATCAAGGCCGCTTTAAAAGCTGCCGAGGCTGAGCTGACCGAGCAAATGCAGGTCAAGGCCAAGTTGGTTGCCGCTCCGTTGTACGTGATCTCCACCCAGGCCTTGGACAAGAACCAGGGTGTGGCTCTTTTGGAAAAGGCCATCGAAAAAGTGACGGCGTCTATTGAGGCGGCCGGCGGTAACCTTAAGGTGACAATGGCGCCAAAGGCGGTCACTGCCACGGAAGATGCCGAGTTGCAGGCACTTTTGGAGAGAAAGGAGGCCGAGGACAAGGACACTTCCGACGAGGAGGACGACGAGTAAATTTTTTTTCTTGGGTCTGTAATTCTTTCTTTATTCTTCTCTCCCTTCCCACTTGTATATTTAAAACGTTCTATATAGTGTATGGCAACGACTTGGTGATTTTTAACTGCTGCTTGTTGGCCCGTTCCACAAGCACACTGGGGAGCGTATCCACCAATACCGACGGCACGCGTATCTCACGTAGCGATTCCGGGAAGTACACATTGTCCAAGGAAACAAGCTCCTGATTTCCTGAAAGGTCTAGTGTGTGAAGCCGCGGACCAAACTTAACGTTGCGGAACACCCGTAAATCATTGTACTCAAGTGAAAGCTCTTCCAAACCAAAGGGGAAGTCCACCGCCTCGATTGTTTTGATCAGGTGATGACCCAAACGTAACACACGGAGGCTAGCAGGGAAGTATACATCCTTTAACGACGTGATAAACTTCTCATTATCGTCATAATCTGGATCCATTGACAAATCCAACACCTCGAGTGTGGGTGGAAATTGCACATTTTTGAGCGTTGTAATCATATTGTTTCCCAAATAGAGCTCACGGATTGAGGTGGGGAACGCCACCTTGTTAAGTGTCTTGATATTATTGTCCGATAAGTAGAGGTTCTTGATTGAGTTGGGGAGCTTAAGCGGGTTAATACTATTAACACCATTGCTGGCCATGTTCAAGTCCTCCACAAATGGTGGCAATTTCAATCCACGTGTGTTTGTCATGGAAGACTGCAAGTTGAGCGATTTCGTATTGTCGGGAAACTTGATTCCTGTCATCGACTCATTTGGAATACAGGATAAATCCAAGTGATCCACGTTTTCCGGAAACCGCACACCCTTGATACATTCGATGGGGTTCATCGAAATCAGAAGGTAATTTAAGTTGCGCGGGAACACAACATTTTTCAAAGTATCAATACGGTTTTGCGACACATCAAGGTGCTCAAGCAGTGCCGGAAACTCCACGTTGTTCAAGAAATAGATGCGATTCTCCAGTAAGTTAAGCGTTTTGAGCGTGGATGGATAGGCCACATAGTCAGTGGACGAAATCAGGTTCTCCGATAATTCCAATCTCTCCAATTTCGGTGGCATTTTGAATCCGGCAAGCGACTCGAGCGCAAACCCACCACCTAAGTTTAAAGTGCGGAGTGAGTCCGGGAAATTGATACCAGAAACGAGCCGGATACAGTTTTGGCTATAATCAAGCACCTCAAGATTGTGCCAGCGCAGGAGCTCACTACGAATGTCGGCATTCATTGGTGCAAGGTCCTCGTCAAGGAAATTGTCGGTGAAATCATACTTGCTCACGAAAGAACACTGTTTCACTTTCGAGTCCCATTTCTGTGCAGCTGCATCTAACGTCTGCGCATAAGCGTTTTTGACCGGTTCGGACACTTCTGCCCAATGCTTGCAGCGATGAAAATCAACGTGTACACCGATCTTAGCTGCAAGTTTAAGCACAGTATTATCGGCGAGCAAGAAATCCTTTAATCGGGCAAGAATCTCCTCACACTCATCATTGAGCGTCACACACAAGTGCACAAAATCAAATGCCTCACTTTCCATGGTTGCCACATTGTCAAAGGCCACTTCCGTCAATGCAACCTCAGGGTCTTCTTTGAAATCATAAATGAAAGCCTCAAATGTGTACAGTCTTTCGGTTGTGATCACGAGACGGCGCTCAACTGGCTTTTTTGGCTCTGCGGAGATACTGTTGTTTGTCTCAGTGGTGGGAACACTTCCCACTGGCAGACTTTGTCCGTTTTCCGCGGCTTGAACCTCAACTAATGAGGCCAGCGAGACCTGGGTGTTGGCATCAACAGGAATCAGACTTGTGCTTGTAATTCTTGTGCCTGGAGTCAGCGTTTGAGTAGGGGTTTGCTGGGCTTGAAAGTTTGGCGCATTTGCTTGCAATTTCTCAGTGGAAAGTCCAACAGAATCACCAAGGTTGGTCGAATTTTCATTGGTATTATTTGTAGAGTTCTGTAATTCCGTAAAGGAGGCCAGACCACCAACATTTTGTCCGTTCACAGGGATATTGGAGTCTTTAGCAGCACCAATATTTTGGATTGGGGCAATGTTCAGGGCCTCAGAATTCGGTGGTCTCTGGGTCACAGCCGCTTCTTCAGACCCAACGACATTTGAAGACGTGAGATCATTAATCACGGGTGCAAGGAAGGCTTCGTTTTTTGCAGATGTGGTGAAAATATTTCCATCTGAAGCAGCCCCAGTAGGAGAAGTTGCAATCTCACCAGAAAGCTTGGTGCGTTTAGGGTCTGGTTCACCGGTGGATTCCATTTTAGAGATTATTCTTTTTTTCTCGTTGCGAAAGAAAGATTGTCGATGTTCTAACTTAAATTTCCTTGGAATTTCAAAACCTAGGAAGAAAAAGAAAATAACCAGGCTAGTGCCAATACGAAATAATTAGGTGCACTGCTTCGTGCGAGACGCGAAGGTTTTTTGACAATGGAATTACTAGCCTTGAACAAGATTTATGGGAAATCGTTGCAGAGGCTTGACAAGAAAAAAAAAAAAAAAAAACAAAAAAACAAAAAACAAATCTACATGTGAGAGCTTTTATGGATCTATGTATTGTTCAAGTCTGTCTTATTTCCTTGTTCGAGAAATGTGAAATTGAGATAGATCGCCCATTTTAAAATTGTTAAAGAGCACGCGGCGACACGCGTCACGCAATCACGCGTTCCATTGTTGAACACGCCGACGATCGGAGAACCAGCAAGAATAAGGAAACTTTGAATATATTTGCATTTTAAGTGAATTGAGTAAGACGCTCGCCATCCAAGAAAGTTTTTTCGACGACGATACAGGAAAAAGATTCAGTTAATTAAATTATGGTTTTTATAAATTATGAAATGTATCTCGCCTCACAACGCGAGAATTTACCGTCCATCCCGAAAAAAATGAGCTATTTCTATTCTGAAATTGTTTCTAAACGTTGAACAATTTGACAATAAGATCGGCCAAGAGAAGCTCATGCAAACAATTTCTTTTTTTTCTCCCAGTTTTATTCTTTTTTTTTTTCTTTCAGTTTTTCGAAATAGCTAGATTCAGATTTTGGCAACCGGCTTGAATGCACACTTAAATGGTTCATAGAATGGCACGGTTATATGCATGTGGCCTTCGTCCGCATCCAGATCTGCCAACTGATGTCTGTAAATCACGTAGCCTCTCATAATAAGCAAGGTGACACCACATGCAACAAAAGAAGCACCGGAAAATATCGAACAGTATAAGTACTGATCACTACCCACATAGCCGGTACCACCTTTCTTCAATGAAAGACCAATCACTGGCGATGCGATACTGGCTATGGCCAAAAAGATCCAAATCATTCCGAAAGAAACATTGACTCTTTTAAGCCCAAAAAGTTTGGCACAAATGGGCGCAATTGTAGCAAAAATCAGGCCCATGATACTACCCTGAATGATACAGAATACTATGATCATCGCATAATGCCTGGCAGGCACCCAAAGTGCAAACACGAAAACCGCCGACAAGAAGTATGCTGCACACGTGCAAGTGATCGGGCCCAAAATGTCAGAAAAACGGCCCACGACTGGACGACCGAAAACAGAACCCACCTGAACCATGGCAGAGGCGATGGAACCTTGGTAAGGCGTATAACCCAAGGAGGTGGTGAAATTTGCCATGTTGTATAACACCACGACATACCCAAACATACAGAAAACAACGTAAAATACAGCAATGTAAAACCCTGCAGTCCGTAATACCAGGGCATCAAAAAGCGTATACTTGACCAGCATTCTAGTGCGAATAAGTGCAATTGAAACCCACGAAATGCCAAAACAGAGAATCGATTGTGCACGAAGGGCCCACGCCACCGAGCGCAATTCGATGATTTTTTGCATTGCCAAATTATACATAATACCACCACAGCCAGAACCGGCAGCTGCAATGGCAGATGCAAATGTTCTCTTATTCTTGAACCACTGCGGTATAATCGACTGAGCAGGAATGGACATAAATGCAAGTCCAAATGCCTGAAGCATGCCTTGTGTCAAATATAACTGCCATAGCTTTTTGGCAAATGATGCCATCATCAAGCCTGCGAACTGGGAGAACATGCCAATCACAATTGTGGCCTTGATACCCACCTTTCCCTGTATCCAGTTAATTATGGGCGCAAAGACAAGCCCTACACCAAATGTCATTCCGCCTATAGTTGCATAGTCGTATTTGTCCGCACCCTTGAATGTTCCCTCATTTAAATACGTGGAAAGATAAACAGCAAAGCCCGAGTTTGCACCCCAAGTGTTGAAGTTAAGCAAGAAGCATGCCAAAACAATCCACCATCCGTATCCACCATCTGGAATATCGGCAATTGCCTGTGCAGATATCATCTTCTTGTCTTCCTCACTGGATTTCTCATATCCAAGGCCCGTTTCTTCATCACTGTGGCTATGATCTAAGGATCCATGTGGACTGACACCAGTTCCACTCTGGGATCTGTTAACTATTTGTGTACTACCCATTTCTGGCGTGGTAACAGAGGCCATGTTAATTTTCCGTAACAGCTCAAAGACCCTTCAATTTGACAAGAAAAAAACACTAGCTGCACTAGCTGCACTGTTGTTATTGGTATTTGGCCTCAAACGCAGAATAATAAAATAGGCCCCCTTTTCTTAAATATCAGTAGTTTCTATTAGGAGCCTTGAAAGAAATAAACTTTTCTCGTTGATTGTCGTGTTCCCTTATGTTTGATATTTCAGATCTGGGTTGAATGCGAATCTGAAATGTATTGCAGCAACGTCTTAAGAAAAAAAAAGCACTTCACGGTTCCAAACAAGAAGTATTCCAAGTAAGATTGATCACAATTACTGAACAAAAGCAGAAAATAAACTTAGTACAGATTTGAGAAAAAAGGGAAGAATGAAAATGGCAATAATTTAGGTCAATTGAAATTCTCAACGTCCATTGTCAGATCAGGAAATCCAACTCTTTTATGGGGCCCGAGCGGCATCTGAAACCGGGATACCGGTCGGAACGCGCGATGTAATCCGGGCCAAGTCTCGGAAGCACAAAATTACATGCACAACTCATGGCGGAAAGTTGCTTTACGAGATGTTGCATGCACACCTTTGGCGTTCATGTGTCAGACCAATAAATCACCTCTATTTTCTTCAGTTCATGAGTGTCAAAAGAGATACCTGGAGAGTTAATCATCTATTTACATCTTAATTCTTTGACTATCATTTTCTTTCGTATCTAAATTGGAAAAAAAGGGAAACCTAAGACAATTTGTTAGCTGAATGTTATGGGAGAAAAACTAATAACCATCCGTGTGATAGCAGTCGAACAAAAAGATTTCTATGCTACAGCCCCTTTTTTATTTTATTTTATTTTTCAATTGCTCGGTGAATAACTGATTTAGTTGTTGGAATATATTCTGATAATTTGATTTTATCCCAGCCTAATTTTAGTTAATCAATCTCATTACTACCCCGCAAAAAGTGAAAGAAGAAAAGAAAAGAAAAATCAGCAGCCATTCAGTAATATGACCCAGAAGAAATAATGAATCTTGACCTTGCAATAAAAGAAGTCTAATTCCTATATTTTTACGTTACATAATTGACTTTAGCGAAAAGCCGAGCTGGTTTGGGCAGACGTTCGCACGATAATGACGTTAATTCCAATTGACTTATCTCACTAGACTCTACTATTGTACTTTATGTATACTCGAAGTTTATCCAAAATTGACTGGGATTGTAAATTCTTCAAAAGGAAACAAAAAAAGAACAAACACCGATTTTTCCCAGGGAGTGGTGAGGTGAGTGGAACAAAAAAAAAAGCTTCTAGTTTTATATTCAGCAGCCAGAAAATACTACAACAGCAGCTGAGGGGCCGCGTAGTCTCGCCGCGAGTGTTTTAATAGTGAATTTCGACAATTAAAGACTTATTGGTCCGACATAAATTTTACTCAGACCGATTTTTAGACGGTTTCAAACTTTGTTCAGAAAAACACAAAGCTTCTTGCTGTCTCTGATACTTTTAGTAAACCCTGCTGACTTTTCGTTTAATTGTTCCGCTTTGGAAAGCATTAGTCACATGACACGGTGGTAAGGTCGCCTGGATTCCATCAGGTGTAAAAATATTTAATTATACATTCTAGGTTTCTTAGTTAAAATTCAAATGTATTCATTTATATGTTCTGGCCAGAGTAAGGATTTGTTCACTCAAGCCGGTCGTCAATTTGTATCATAAATGCGAATAATCTAGAAGCATGAAACGAGGTCAGTGAGAGATTGGTAGACACACGAGTTTGGGAATGCCTCGCAACGTCGCTAATACAGTAAACAGTCAAACTTTTACGTGCAAAGAAGTAAGATCCTTTGACAATAAAAACTCCCTTTTGTACATAAAGGGTATAGTTATACTAACTCAATCCTCAGGGCAATATCTTCAAAAACGCTTCTCACCAAGTAACCCAAATGATCCGAAGGAACTGGTCATGAACCTATTTTTTTTTGGAGATCGTGTATATGTTTCTAAGAGGATTTCTCAGCAGGAAAGCTGAGAGAATCTGTGACTCAAAAACAAAAACAAGAACCATGAATCGAGAGACTTCCTGTACATGATTTTTGTTAAAAGAATATTTTCGGGAACTACTAAAACGCTTGTTAGGATTCATTCATTTACTGGGTAATTGTATAGACAACTTGACCAATTCCCCGATACCCGCGCAGCTTTTACTGCTTGTGGAATGGTATACGATACTTTAGAATATTTGGGGTCACGTACATGTACTGAACCTGACAGCCCCCCTTGTTTTTTCTTCTGCTCCATTTTTTCTTTTTCGAAGTTGCTTCAAGACAATAAAAGCTTATAAGAGAGAGGAGAAAAGAGATCACGGTCATCTGCGCAATCAATTTAGCTATCGAAGATTATGAAACCAATTTCTGATTCGATGATTTTCCCGAAGAAGGGCAAGCGGGGGTTTCGCGCCCCGCCCAAGTGAGATAGGGTCATCGCCCAAAAGTTTATTTTCGAACAAGGATTTTTCGGTCTTTTTTTTTTTGTATCTCGAAAATGATGTTTCCATCTCTTTTTCTCGTATCTCGAAAAAAGGACATGGTCTCAAAGCGATATTAATGTAAGTCTGTCATCAAGACCAGGAGCATTTAAAATGGAAGATAGAAAAGATCCTAAGAAGAATAAAGAAAAAAAAAAACGTTCGCGAGGAACGCCTCGAGAGCGCCACATCCATGAGGCGGGAAAAAAAAGAAAAAAACCATCTCAAGACGGTTTTAATGTTCTCGAAGCACAGTACAGGTATCTTTCAGGTTTTTATGCAGTAAACATGAAAAGCTTTCCGTCTTTGATAATGGAGAAAAGGAAGTGAAAAAGAAAGAATAATAAATGGCTGAAGTCTTTTTTCTTATTTATTTTTCATGGCTTCCTAAGTCGATAAGCAATGTAGTCAAATCCGTTGCTTTGAAAGAGATCAATCAATCAGGCTAATTGTTAGATATTGCGTACTCTCGACCTTAAGAAAACGGCTGATCATAAAGCTCGGAAGCGGGGTCGATTCAGTGACTTCATTTTAAACTTCGTAAGATTTTTCAGCCACTTTTCCAAGTAGAAAATGCCTCATAGCTGATTGAGCAAAAGTGGGGATTTATAAACTAAATTATTTCCAAATTTTGGTAAGAGAAATACCCCAAATTTCAAAAAAAAAAAAACAAAAGAAAAAAATGTGGCTTTTAGGCTGCTTGCTATTCTTTTCCTATTTCCTCCCTGCCCTCTCGGATACTATCTATGGCTGTCCTGTTACGAAGATTGAAAGAAATGGGTTTGATGTAAACTTTTATCGCTACCCACTTATTTCTTCTTATACCCAAGCGGATGCAACGTCCATTACCACCTATAAAAATTATGGACAGTTGGGAAGTACCCAAGGAGTTACTCAAGCCAACTTTCAAGTAGCTAGCGTGGGACCCACTGTTGTTAGACAAGGTACCATTTATGGATACAAGATCACCGACACAAACTTTTCCATGGACTTATCTGGGTACTTTTTGGCCCCCGAAACTGGAATCTATCAATTTAATATAAAAGCAGACGATCGCATGCTGTTAGCTTTTGGATCGAGCGGAAGCTGTTGTGGCAGTGTCAACGACGTGGTAAACGCTGCTGCCTCCAGTAGTTACACCGGGGAAAAAGGGGCAACATCTACGATATTTAGTGTGACACTCCAAGGCGGAGTATACTATCCCATTCAGATCGTATATATGAACCTTCAGGGGCTTGGATTGTTTCAAGCTACATTCACACGGCCCAATGGAAACATCGTGCTGGAACTCGGCAGCTACGTATATCAAATACAGCAAAACACACACTGCTCTATCACTACAACACGCACATGGTCAGGAAGTGGCACATCGACAACTACGATTCTCGGCGTCACTACCGATACAATAGTTGTACAAGTTCCACCCGTGACCGTCACTTCCTACTGGACCAATTCCTTCACCAGTACCATAACTGTAACACCCACGAGCGGATTACCCACAGTTGTTATTGAAATGCCACCAAAGACGACCACATCATATTGGACACAATCTTTCACAAGTCTGTATACCGTGACACCAAGCAATGGAGGACAGCCCACAGTTGTTATTGAAATGCCGCCAAAGACGACCACATCATATTGGAC